>CAUJNA010000646.1:185000-232500 GCA_963377175.1 Effrenium voratum | reverse complement strand
CGGAAGTCACCGAAGAACATCAGTCACAAACTCCTGGTACCCGGGAGCCATGGTAAAGGAGACGTCCACAGACCAAAAGGTGACATGGAGGTCAGATTCAGGTTCTGGTAATGTTGACCCCATATTCATCAACTCCAGTTTGTTATTCGGGGGGTGTCTCTGGGTTTAGTGGGGAATCAGCACTTTTGGAGTGGAACACCCTATTCATCAACTGGGGTTGATTAGTATGGGGTCAACAGTCCTCAAGGGTTGCTTTGGACAGGACATTGTGCTTGTCCTAGTCAAAGTGGCTGCGTCAAACCTAGTTGGACCCCTCATGCGGCTTCTCGCTGGACAACATGGACCATGTCCCGGCTCAAACCGGCAGCTTCCTCGGTATCTTTCGATTCCGCAAATTCCGAACACAAAGCCGGGCACCTTGACATGGCTGCTCGTCTCTGTTTTTAGGGGACCCGCCCCAAAATGGTGGTTCTCCTTTGGGTACCTCCAACCAAAGGCAGACCGAAATGCCAACATCCTCATGGATTGCCCTAACACACCAAAGTGATTCCCATCGGCTCCGCCGGGGGCTGCTTTGCGTTTGGAGCGCGGCTCAAGGCCTTTGGAGAACCCGGCCCTGTGGATTTCTATGGGGGTGGGGGCCCCTCCAAAAGTGAATCCCCACTAAACCCACCAAAACGCACCCCCCTATTAAACGGGGGTTTGTGAATCCGGGGTCAGCATTCGGCAAGTGCCCCTCACCCTTTGAGGCCAAGCTGCGATGCAGACCTTGTGGATGCGGTAGTGGATCTGGTTGTGCCTTGACAGCATGGACCCCTCAAATGTCGAAAACAACAGCTCCCTATGTACCATCTAGACTGAACCCCCCACCCCCAAAAAAACACACACAAAAAACTACAACAAAAACAACCACAACAGATCGCCAAACTTGCATGTATCATTCAACCTGACTTCCGCGAGAGAAGTTATTTTTCTATCGGCGAGTCTGTGGGAACTGGGGTAGACTCTGGTGTTTGGCATCACTTACACATGCCACATATGCTCATGTTCCACCCACCAAGCCGAAACCCAGGCCTGAACTATGCCTACAGTGACTCTAGTCCAAGCCCAAACAAAGCCTAAACCCACCCTAAACCAAGCTCAACCAAGCCTGAACCAAGCCTGCCCACCCTAAACCAAGCTCAAGCCGACCTCAAGTCAACCCCAAGCCAACACCGAACCCACCCGAAACACTACAACCCACCACCACAGGACCATGTTGGGGAGAGCTGATACTCCTGACCACACCGGGAGGGGAAGGGGGGATACTATACACAGAACTTCCTGATACCCCCAAAGGACCAAAGGAACTCCAGTTTTCCTTCAGCCCCTCTCAGTACGCACTTCCCACTCTTCACTTGGTTGACGTTGGGAGGGGAGCAAAAAATCAAATTTTAGCAGTTAAGGGGGAATTCCCACGAAACCACCATAAGCAAAAATGTAAAGTGTTTCTCAACAACAACCATGTTCAATCCCCTTCAATCCCCTTCAGTCGTCCCATTGAGTCCCTTTCAGTCGTCACTTCCCTTCACTCCCCAAGCACCTGCTCATACAAGTCCGGCCCACCATCTGCTTCTGCAAGAACTCATCCATCTCATCCTGGCAATTCCCCTGGGCTACCTGTCGGGTCCCTCAAATTTCAACTCAACCATGTAGAGCAAACCTGGCGGTGGATCTGGGAAACCGCTGGGGTCTGAAAACTAGGAGATCCATCACCCCTGTGACTTCCTTTTGGGAAGAATAACAATGGTTGGGTTGTAAAGGATCGCCACTGAAACTCGCCCAGCCCCACAAAAAATGCTCCAATTTTGTTTGATAGAAAGTGGATGGCTCGTCTTTTTTTTGCATCTCTCATCCTGCACCAATTGGCAAGTTGGTTATTTTGATGGGAAAACGTAAAGGCGAGTCGCTTTATGAGCTTCGACATGGCCAAACTGGCACCGTGGGATCACCTGGAAAACCATGAGTTGGACGCGGTTCCAACTCAGGAGAATCATCAAGTAACTCTCTTTAGCTGTAAATTAGCTTCCCCTGCCAAACAATATGCGCAGCCTGACAAATGGTTTGTGGGCATATCTCCACATGCGAATCCAATAAAACTATTCAAAACAAAGAATGAAAACACCAGTGGCTGTCTGGGAACCACATGTCCACTGTCCTATGCCCGCGGTCTTAAGGACAAGCTTCATAATATTAGTTTAAAGGAAGAAAATAGTTCCCTGAACCCCCCCCTTTCGTTGAGACACTAGGTCCTCCAGTAGAGAGGTCAGAATAAGGGTACCAACTTTTCTTCCGGTAGTCTATTTAGTAGCGGAACCCTCTCAAAAAAAAGAAATTGGTAAAAGAAACGGCACCTATCTGGGGGACCTAGGACATAGCCCTGCCGTTGTTTATTTGGGGGTTGGAGAAAGGGTCCCTGCTCAACGGATTAAAACTTCGGCTGGGACCAGTTCGCCATCTTGGGCCCCATGGAATATTGATCCACCCCCAGCTGGCTGGTCAAAAAGATCCAACATGGAAACCTGGTGAATCGAAAGATGGACTAAAAGTTGGCGGTCTCCTGGTGCTTTTCATGTTGACCCATACCCATTTAGCTGTTTCTCTTGGTGCCACCGCAACAAAATACCAAAAAACAAAAAGCATACTATATATATATATATGAAAGCATATATACATATAAAAGAGGCAATGTTGGTTCAAACATACAAGTCATTAAAACAAAAAAGTAAAAAGGCGGTCCTTGGTCGGGGCGGGGAGCTGCTGGTTCTTCCGGTGCTCAAAAAGCAGGTCCCGGAAGAAGTTCAGCCGCGCCAGCGCCTGAATCGACTCGCACAAACCACGGGGGATACCTGCCCAATACTTGCGAACACTTGTGGCACTCCTAGGTCCTCTAGTACAGAGGTTAGATTGCCTGATGAGTTTCTGTTCTTTTTGTAGTCTGTTTTGGTAGGGGAACCCTCCCCCAAGAAAGAGTAAAAGGGCACTACTGGGGGACCAGCTTGCGAACGCTTGCGCCACTCGGCAACTTGGGGACACTTGGGAGACTTGGGATTGGGATATACCTGGAAGAGGCTTTTGAAAGTTACCCGCTCTCCGAGAAACAAACGGTGGCTGGACAAAATCCGCTCCGCACCCGGCATGAATGGAACTGGCCAGAAACAAGTTGATCTTTGGGCTATGACTAAAAATGGCGACATGGAGCAACAAGGAGGAACCGAAAGATCAAAAGGTCGACTCTGCTTTGGGCAAGTGAGGCCCCTTTTGGAGGTGGCGCCGTTCAAATGTAAATGAAGGCTACAAAATAGGGGTCCTAATTTTGACACGTGCGGGTTTACCTTTTCCAACCATTGTTTTGAGTTGGCCAAAACTCATTCGTGTACTGGTTTCAACATGTGTTTACACAGTTCTCAAATGTGAATTGATGCGCCTTTTGGGCGTTGGAACCTGATCAGTGGCCCAGTCTCCCAAAAAAAACAAACAGTACTCAAATTATGCTTATTCTCCCTTTGGTTGGCCTTGCACAATACAACCACCGCGCGAAGCCCAAACACCCTTGGACATGGCGCTTCCATGAAAAGGGCCCTCATTCAGGTTGATTTACAGCAGGAAACCCAAAGAAAACCAACTTGACTTTGGACCCACTCCGCATCTTGCCAGCGATATTCTACTCCTTTGCACACAAGCAAACTCTGCAAGATGCGCTCGCAAAGGACCAGTGTCTCAAGCGCTTCGCACCCAGAACCAAGTGGCAAAAAGCTAAGGAACCGGATGGCTGGGAGCAACCAAGAAATGAGACACTTAAAGGGCTCTAACAAACAGGTTACAGAGTGCATCGCATAACACAAACAGCCTCGGGTCCATTTGGGATCAAATCAGCCAAAAACAACTGCACAATAAGGTGCACATTGCAAGTGAGCATGGCGACTTCGCGGAATTTGCACTCGGATTTCTCCGCTCTCATTCAAACATCAAACAAAGCATTTGAGAACGTAACATGCTGAAATGATGAAGGCGAACACATTGGCACCCACGCAAACACGCAAGGCGCAAGCTCGAAATCAAGCTCTCGCACTCCTGCTGCACAGACTGACGCGCACAAGCACACACCAACCAGCACGAGTGACACACAATACAAGACTTGGGTGTGTCATGGTGTGTCGGCGTTGGGGGGTGGGTGACTTTGAGTTGGTTGTAAGGAACCTCCCCATTGGACACGCACCCACCCGGAAGAAAAAAAAGCAACACCAGCTGAGTTGTTCAAAATGGAGGGATCGCTTGGCAAAGCCCCACAAGAGTCCGATCTGTGCCGTCCCCTCAAAATGACTAGAAACCAAGGATTTCCTCACCTGGGCTTAAATCATGCTCGTTACTTGCACAAACAAGTTGCTTAGTCTTGCTTTTAGTTAGCTACAGCTGCCCAAAGGACTCACGTCCAGGCTGTGGTTGAAATGGAATGAACGAATCTGTGATACACCAAAAAGGGACTAACCCCAAAGACTAACGCCCCCCCCCAATATGCACGGGGAGATTCCCAGCTGTGTCACAGTGGTCGGATAAATTCCGAGTGATCAACCACAACCCTGAACAGGTCTGTCCCTTGGAGCTGGCTGTTTGGGAACAAATTGACCAAAGAACAACCCTGAGGTGGGGTTGAATGCAATAAGTCCCAGACCCCTGCCTATGCTTTACTCTTTGCTCCTAGGAAGCCTGAGTGACCCACCAATACCAACCCCGGGGTTCCAGCGGTTTGGCCCTGGATGAGCCGCACGGAGATATCCACCTGGCGGAAATTTTCCGTGGGATCCCTTCGAGTTGCGCCACAGCTGGGCAGAAAAAGCCGGCCCAAGAACCGGAGGTCTGTTGGAGTCACACATTTCATATAGGTCTTGGGACCCCAACACCTGGGCTGTGGGGGTTTGAGAGGCATGGCCCACCCAGATTCAACTTCTGAAAAACACGAGTTGCGGGTCGATCTGCTTCTTTCGGAACCTATGGTCTTAAATGTCATGTTCATGCTGTTGGAAGTTTTTTTTTGTCTGTGCCATTGGCCCTTCATAAGAAACCACTAAACACACACACACATGCCAACAGTAGACTCATATAGGTTGTACCTCACCAGCCCCGCTTGCCCACACCCACCGGTACTTGGAGTTCACAATTCTGGTGTTTCCGTCGCCCCAAGCTTTTGCGAAAAACTCGTCAAGGGCCAAGCATGGCTTCCATTTGCGTTGTTGTTTATCCCCTGGAAAAAGGACAAGTATGCCCAGTCGTGAAATCGTTTCCCTTAAAACCAACAAGGGAAACCCGGTTGCTTTCTGCTCCATTAGTTGGCCAAAAAATGTTCAGTCCTAACATCCCTTGGCAAAATGCACCAAGGGAAAATCGAAGATATCAAGCAAATGGAAGATGGAGGTGTTCCTTCCCCCCGTCCCCCCGATTCTTGGGCTCTCCAAACCGCCGAGAGAAGCTCGCCGCGCCAAATTCAGAAAACGGTGAGTTGGGCTGAGCACTTGTGGTAAACTCCGCGAACAAAACCCCATTCAACAGGGATCCTTACATTACACACCTGAAAATGGTGGTTTGCCTTTATTTTGGTTGAAAAGCCAGGCTTCCCATGGGCAAAGTGTATCTGTTAAGGAGCCCTGTTCAATGCAGAAGTGTTTTGGTGGCCTAACAGCTGACACCAGCAGAAGAAACAGGGAAAGTGTCTTTTTCGGGGCTGGGAACCCACCAAACAAGAAGGAAAAGGGGGAAACATGTTTGGCGATCAATACCATTCGTACAAGGGAGAAGGATGGATTTTTGCATTTTGTGGTTGAAATTTCAAGGGAGTGTCCCATTTGTGTTCAGACCGCAGTGTGCTTGTTTTGGAATGCGCCCTGACTTCTCCGGATAGAGTTCGACCTCTGAGTGATTCCATTCCCTCAAGGTGCATTCTGGGCAGGTATTGCGACGTTTCAGGGGACAGCAAAGGAGTCAAACCGCATAACCCCAGGATGGGTCCATAGCAGACCGTGAAATAGACCACAGTCAACCACCGCAGTGCAGAAATCATGCAATAGCGTTTTGCTAGTGATGTTTTTCTTTTCTTTCGAGCGAGACGTCCGCCTTCCGATCAGGAAACTACATAAAACCCTCGGCAAGAGCCAGCCCCCCCAAACAAATCCTTCGCACTTGCGCGAGCTCGAACTCGAACTCTGCTTTCCAGCCCTCGCCCCGCAAAAGAACCATCGTAAGACCGGGACCTTGGCCCGGATTCAAACTCGTCAAAATGAATTGGTGCGCTCAGGGTACCCAAGGAAGCGATCCCAGCCAATGACAGGTAAAGGACAAGATATTGGATTTCTGGTTAACCATCCCCAATCCATAGGATTGCTTGAATTGTGGGCTGGGGTGAGTTTAGGGGTTCATGGGTGGCTTAGGGTGGGTTGGTTCAGGGTCGGGGGAGGTTTAGTTCGGTTGGTTGATTGGATGTCTAGAGTAGGGTTGGTTTGGGGTTTTTAGGGTGCCGTTGGGCTTGGTGGAAGGTCAAGAGTCGGCTCAAGTAGGTTTGGGTGGGTGGGGCACTTGCCAGCGGTTGGTTTAGGCCTTGGGTAAGGCGTGGAGTTGATTGAGGGTGATTGATTGATTGAGGGTGGAGTTGAAAGATCACAGCTCGAACTCTAACTTGAAAACCCCCCGGGCTCTAACTTCAAGGCCACTCCTTCGGCCAAATCTTGTCCAACACAACGTGCGACTGAAAACAACTCGACACTCGGCCAAACAAGCAGCTCACCACATGTCCAAAAGTGTAGGGGGCCAGCAAACAAAAACAAGGAAGGTATCCACCAAACCGCAAAACCCACGTGACCACCAATCTCGTCTCAAAATGGATCTGAATGACGGAATCCAAGGCGATCTCCCGTTGGATTCCCAATTCTTTTCCCTTAGCACTACCCAAAGAAAGGCACCGACTCGAACAAAGCAACACCAACGACCGCCTTCCAAGGGCGCTTTACCACCAGAAAGCGCAAACTAAACCAAACCGAAGTACCCTCCCACCTTGTCTCGTTTGCTTTCTTTGTGCTCCCCTGCTAAAAGTTCAACTTTTAGTGGTTTGATGCGGACAACCCATTGGGCAAAAAGTTGTTCAGTCCTAACATCCCTTGGCAAAATGCGGAGAAAAGTGTCTTTCTTGCATGGAGAAAGCCTGGCGCAATCCCCCCCCCCACGCCCGACCGAGTCACCGAGTCCGTGGGGCCTTCAGGCATGGCCCCCAGGCCACGTGCCCCGTGCTGGCCACGAATCCTTTGGATCGGGATCGAAACGCGAGCCGCCAGAAGCCGAGCCGGAGATCCCGAAAAAAGGCGCCGGTTTTTTGGTGGGTGACATGGGCTTTGGAGAATTCCAGAGGCTTCCGGGGCTGGGGGTATCACCTGGACGACTTGTTGATCCATGAATCAGGGCACATATATATATATGTATATGTATATATATATATATATCAGCCACATATGCCCCTGCACTGGACAAGGAACTCTGCCAAGAGGTGCTGCTTCAGCCCCCCTGTTCGGAAAAAAGGGAGCCCTAACTTAGCTTGGGAAATCAACAGCGGAAGAGGTACTTCGCGCAGCCCCAGACTTTTGCTCAGATACTCTTGGGGGAAGTCGATTCAACCTACGTCTTTTTGCCACGGACCGGGTCCCCAAGCCCTGATCGGACCCTAGGGTGACGGCAAGAGCCATCTCGGGAGAGCCAAGCGCTTAGCTCGAACCTGAAACTATTAATCCACTGGCTGGACAATTTCTCACCCATGGTGACTCGCGTCCTTTCGTAGGAGTCCATTGATAACATGTCCGGTGAGCAATGGGCGTGTCTTTTTTGAGTTGGTACCCCTTGTTTTGTGGTGAGCGCCCATGATCTTTGGGTGTGTCTTTCAAGGGGATCTCCAAAATTGCGGAGTTGTCCTTTTGGTTTCCATTTAGCACCACAAAACAAGGGGCACCAACTCAAAAAGACACGCCCATTGCTCACCGGAAATGTTATCAATGGACTCCTACGAAAGGACGCGAGTCACCATGGGTGAGGTCGCTCCTTCCCCCCGACATGTGACGTGGCTAGAAATTGTCCAGCCAGTGGATCCATTTCCCTGTGTAGTAGGTAACCAAAAGAACCACCCTTTCAAAACCAAAAGGAACATAGCCGGTTACCTACTCTACGTACGGGTAACTGGGATCCACTGGGGAACATTTTCAGGTGTTCTCAAAATTGCTGTTTCTGCCACGATTTAGATTGAGCTGTGTGCTGGAGGGAAGTAACTTCGCACCCCTCTGAACTCAGCGATCCTGGCAATCCTGGATTCCCAACCAGCCATTTCCTAACAGACCTAGATGGGCAATGGTTGGGGAAGAAGTGCTTGTAAAGCAAGGATCCAATGCAGTTCTACTCTCCTGGTGAAGCTGGCAATTCAGCGCCTTCAAACCCGCCCTGGAACTAACCTCCGTTTCCCGCGGTCCGGTTTTGAGTAAGTTGTAAATGCTGGGTGGGTAAGTGGGATATACCTATGCCTTGCCTGGCACAAAGGAATTTTCCCCCGGTGGGTTCACTGGCTTCGCCTTTTCCTCCAGTTTGTGAACTGTAGTTGTACCTTGGTTGCCGATTCTTCTGACTGAAAGCAATGGGAAGCTAGTGCGCCAAGTTTGCCAATTGCTTTCGGTCTCCCCTTTTAGTGGAGCCTGAAAAAAATGTTGCCGCACCCGTTCATCCTGAAAGTGTACCTCGAATTCAACGACTCCAAGTTGGCGTCACAAGTAGCCCAATGCCGAGACTGCAGCTCCGCCAGGTCTTGCTTCAGTCTAGCAGCAGCTTGAGCTTGCTTATCGACGCGGCCCGAGGGCGGCATCACCTAGACCAGATAGAGCCTGTATGTGCCCCGTTTCCAGGTTTGAAGGTCCTGATCCAAGCTTCTGAGTCTTTGGGAAATGGAAATCCGGGGCCCGGGACCAGATTTCCACTCCGCACAATTGATTTTCCATTGCGCCAATACTAAACCAATACTAAAGTCTTGGAATCCTTATTAGGGGGCACTTTTAACAAGCTTCCAGCCCCACTTGTAAAAAGGTGGGTTCCTCAAAAGATGAATTCCCTAAAAGGTTGCTTCCCCAAAAGCTGGCTTCCCCAAAAGGTTGGGTCCTTTAATTATTGGGGTGTCCCTCAAAAGAAAACATGTCCCCAATGGCTGTCTGTCTCTCGCATGCTGACCTGCCTGGCTGCACCCCATTTTTTTTATTGGGTCCTTTATTGGGGTGGTGTCCCTCAAAAGAAAACATGTCCCCAAAAGCTGTCTAGCTGCGACTGTCTATCTCCTGTATGTGCTGGCTATTTAACCAGCCTGGCTGCAAACAAACAACCAGTAAACTGAAAAACAAATAGAATGATACATACAATTTCCTTATTAAACCGCTTACTCGCGGACCTTACAATTCAATCCATTTCCTCCAAATCCTATGTGAACCCTCACATTGTTGGAAAAGCAAAAAACACCAACCCCAAAAACCCCAATGGGGATTTATTTATAATAGGGGGGGGGGGGGGCGTATTTATTAATAGGGGAAGAGATTGCCTGGTTTGGCATCTGCTAGGAACGGCTCCGCACAACTCTGCAGGAAACGTCAAAATAAATTAGCCGCCCGGTCCTTTGTAGAGGAAAACCCGCGGAGAAACCGATCGGTCCTGAGGCGCTTTGTGAGACTCGCGCCAAAAATGCCGTGAGAACCGCATGAAGAAACATATTTCCCCACGTAGAGAACATGGGCAGCGCCGATCACAATAAGCCCCTGTGCTTTTTGCACAAAATGTTGGCGGGCGGCCCCCGCGTTTTTGTTCTCGATCCCCAATTTGATAATTTGCGGTTCGTTCATCCCTTGCTAAAAGTTGATCTTTAAGTTGGATGCGCCACCACTCCCTCTAAACATCCAAACGTCTACCCGGGGAACGCCAAGAAACATGGACTACACATGAAAAAGGGCGAGCTCAAAATAGGTACTGGTCATTATGCCGAACAGGGTATATGTTACCCCTTCTCCGAATGGGGTATGGAATCCCTACGTGGAGTTGGCCGGAGGGTCATGTCACCTGTTTAAACGATGCCTCTGAAATTAGGTGTTCAGATGTGTCCAGAATTCCAGGTTCATCCCCCCCCCCCACCAAACAAAGAAAAAAAACAGCAAGTACTGCACTGGAAGTAGGAAGTACGGGTCGGATGGAAGGCAACTTGCCATTGCGCCATAAAGGTGAGAGCAGGACCGGGTCTGGAACTTCCCATGAGTCGCCAGGATCCAGGATCCAAATGCATTACTTGCTGCTTCTCAGGGGAATGAGTGACCCCTATATAAACCATCCCCCATGGTTTCCTTTGTTCCGGAATCCCCTTCCGGTTCATTCCCCACACCCTGGGGAATCCCCTACTGAGCACCAGCAAGATCAGCATGTGCCGGCATCTCTCCGGGCGCAAAGCGCCCCGAATCTCTGGTTCATTGTCGGGGCGGGCCCCGCTTTCCGCGAGAAATCCTCTGAACAATGGGCAGATTCCGCTGTGACTCTCCCACCCTACCCTGGCGGCCCGATCCTTGGAAGCACTTCGCGAACAAGGCGGTCGCCGCAAAAAGGCTAAGAAAGGCTATCAAAGACAAAGGTCCACTTTTTTCGAGCAAGGCATGCGCCAAGTAAGGCGCACCGCACAGACAACCGCGCCATTTTTTTTCTTGGGGGGGGTGCCCTTTTTCAAAGCCAAAAGTAAAAAGGGAAACCAAGGGGAAACCAGGGAAACCGTACCTAGTTTCAAAGCCAAAAGTGGCCAACGCCCAACTCCAAAGCGCCCAACTCCAGTCTCGAGCTCCCGGCGCCCTGTGGCAGGGCCAGGCCGTCGGTGAAGTACCACCCGCGCCCGCCTGAACTCTGCCCAGCTTATGGGCTGGGGCGGGGGAATTTTGGGGGGTTTGGGGTTTGGCTCGGGGGCTGGTTTGGGTTTGGGGGGTTGGGTGGGGGGGGTTTGGGGGTTTGGGGGTTTGGGGGTTTGGGTGCTGGTTTGGGGGGCTGAAGCCCAGCTTATGGCGGGGTGGGGAGGGGTTTGGGGGTTTGGGGGGGGGTTCTTGCTGGACCCAACATTTGCCAACCAAAGGGCAGGTGCAGGTCGCCTTGTTTGAGACCTGAGTGCCGTTTCACGTGCCATTCTCGTTTGGAACGGCTGGTCAACAAAAACTGGCTGGTTCTCAGCAAGGAGCCAGAGAATGACAATATAAAGCATCCCCTATGGCTTCCCTGGGAATCTTTAGGTTCCTTCCATTTCTCATTCCCTGCTGAGCACCAGCAAGTTGTTGGGTGTCCCTTTTACCCTGTAACGCCATGGAACTGGCTTGACGGACTGCGGAGTCCTAGAAGTGGACAGTAGGGTACTTGACCCACAAAAACGGGGTACACGGAGAACTGTAGTTTTCAGATGAGTGCAAACATGGTATTAAAATGGCCTACCCAAACCACTACAAAGCCGCAACTAGTTCTGCACCGTCCCTTACTAACCTTCACTTACCCCTAATTGTGGCTCAAATGTTGTTTCGTATTAGCCTGGAGAAGACCCCAGTCATTGGCAACATCAACTTGGCAACATCATCTGGCGAAGGCCGTTTCAGAGAGAATCCTTCACATGCTCGGGACGCAGCCTGGAAAGCCAACGAGAACCTCACCAATTCTTGGAGCACCACCTGTAAAGAATCGACTGGATTCCACCACTAAATGAAAAAGGAACCAAACCAAAATCAGCTTGGATCCTATGCTCGCTTCCAAACTAACAATCTTCAAGGACACCCTTGGTGGTAGATCACTTTTTGGGAGTTGGGGAACCCCTGCCAGGATTGTTTCAAGGGAAACCTCACTAAGCAAGAACACGTTTGTTGTTTCCATTCTGGCTCCGGTCAGGAAGCAACTCGCCATTCACAAACCCAAGTTAAAAAAAAAAACCAGCTGGCCCCTATATAACAGGGCTGCCGGGCTCCGTATTGATTTCCCACTTTAGTGGGTGGCTTTAAGCATCACCTTTTGCTTGCCAGTTTCAGGTGAGTTGCCTTTGATAAGTGATCTTTGGTTATGGAGACTCCCTGCACGAGGATCCGACCGGCATTTATTTTAATTGCGATTACTTGCTGGGTTTTGATGGAAACCCAGCATCCCGAAAGAGTCCATGACCAAGTAAAGTCTTTTGATCACAAAATTCGGGCAAGAACAAGGCAGCGCGAAACTTGACGTAGCGGCGCCAAACATTATCTGTCCGGTGGTTAGGCAAAACGTTTCCGTCTTTTTTTCCATGAGCCGTTCCCCGATTCATTTCCTTGTGCTAGCCGTGCCGTCCCCATTCTCTTCAGGGTTTTTTCTTCAAACAATACGCCAAACTCTGGGGAGGAGCAAATTGCGACACCTTTGCTTGAGTCCACTTGAAAAAGAAATAACTATTTCCAGCAGTGATAGATTCCCTTTGAAACCAACAAGGGACAAAAAGTTCTTAAGCACATGGAAGCCTTGGCTTGGTTTTCGCTCCGCCCAGAAAAGGGTTACACACGGCAATCAATTCCCTGGGCATCTGGGCCCATTTCTTGGTTGACGTTGGAAGGGAGCAACAATCCTCAAACTTTAGCAGGTGGTTGGATTTCAACCACTAAACCACAATAAGCAAAAATGTGGAAAAAAAACAAGTTTCAACCACAACAACCAAGATTTTGATTTTCCCCCCCCCCCCCCGTCCGACCGACTCCGACCGACTCCGAGCGACTCCGACCGCTCCATTCGGCCGACCCGAGCGCGCCGAGGGTTCGGAGCTGCATCTGGCGAAAGGCGCGCTCGAAGATCCAGGTGAAGCACTGCAGCGCCACGGAGCGCTCCTGAAGCGGCGCGGAAATTTCGGACTTTACTTTTTGTTTTTTAGAAGAGAACCAAAAACAACAGCTGGCCCAGTGGATCTCCAGTAGAGAGGAGATGGGGCCCGGGGGGTACCCGTCGATTTTAGCAGGGGAACTCCATCTCCCCCCCCCCAAAAAAAAGAAACGGTGAGAAATGGGGGCACGATCCTGGGGGACCAAAAGAAAAGACAACAAAAATCCGGCCGGCTCTGTGGATCCAGCTCTTGTCTTTTTTTTGGGCTTTCAATTGGTGGTTCCTTTGGTCCTGGGGAAATGGAGGGTGGGGTTACGCAGCTTCTAGGCGACCTTTCTATTTCCCAGCATTCCAGGCGAGCACCCAAATGTGGATGCACTACAAGACCCGACTGCAAGACCCGACTACTGCATAGCCTTTCCAGGCCATCACTTTGAGCAGCCGTTGCTCCCATTTCAGCACCTGCGCCAAGATCGGCCGCCAAATGGCCCGCGAGTTTCATCGGGATCTGCGCTCTCATCTCGTCCGTAACAGCGTCCGCAAAGTGCGACACCTTCTCATGCCAGCTCGAAGCAGAAGGCGACGGGAGCTCGGCCTCTCCTCCTCTTCTAGGAAGATGCACTAAACCGATCATTCTGGAATGGGGAATTGAAAAGGGAAATGCTCAAGCTAGATTTGGAAGAGCAAACTTCAAACTGACTGGAAGAAGTGGAAATCCACACGGGAAAAAAGAAGCCAGAAAATGAAGAGGACAACATCTGTGCGTTGATCATTTGTGAATGGGAAATTCTAAAGGACAAGCTCCCAAGAAAGTTGTTTTTTTTCAAGCTTCAAAAGGAGCAGTCTTGAAGAGGACACTCAAAAGAAAAACGCTCCAAAGCAAGAATTTGAAGAACGCGCTTCACGTTCAGGGGGAACACCCCCTCCAAAAAGTGATGAATCCCCACTAAAGGCGACACCCCCAAAAGAGGTCGACCAGGGTGGGTTATTAATCCGGTGTAAACATTAGGGGTGCGTGGGAACACCCTGCTACCGGAAGGGTTTATTCCGCGAGATTCACCTAGGTCATGACCGACCTGTCATAACTTAGACTAGAGGAATCTCACCACCTCGAAAAGTCGCCAGTTTGTAAACGTCTAGGGTTCCCCTCAGGTGCTGAAAGAGTGCTAAGCGAGTGCGACAATTGGTGGAATCCACGGAAAGGGCGTGAACCGAGGTAAGGGAAGTTGAAGGACATTTTTCGGCATACGGGCTTGCGACTCAAATAGGATGAATCTCCCTGAAACGGAGAGGTTCCTTCGCATAGGGTGGATGCTCTCAACAACCACAAAACCCGGCAACATCGTTTGTTGATGTGGCTGTGGCTCAAACAACCGGTACCAAAATGGAACCCTGGTAAGTGGAAAAATGACCTAAACCTGCGTAACCCCCCTGTGTAATTTTGAACCACACCCACATAGGGGTTTGAATTGTTCCCCTGCTTGCAATACACACCCTCGGGTTCAAGCCCCATTAAAACACAGCTTCGCCCAATTTAGATGACCATCCTTAGGCAAATGGTGGGCATCTGGACCCCCATTAAAAGAATGGTGGTTTGAACCCCAGGGCACAAACGAGTCAGGGGCACTTGGATGTTCGGCCAAGTGCTTAAGTGGTTCGTAAGCGGTTATAACCTACCTACAACCAGCCCAAATCACTCATGAGGAGGATACAATCTAGGTTACCAACCACTAACTTGGCCGACCATTCAGCCTTCACATCACCTTTGCAACATTTCGCCTTAAGAACCCTACTAGGAACAGAAATTCAACAAAAGCCATGAGAAAACTGTAGGTTGACCTGGAAGTCTCGAAATGGGGACCCCTCGATTTTCATTGTCCCCCTTTCACCAAGTGTTGCCCCCCCTTTCCCTAGAGGAAGCGGGGGGATCTCTCTAAAATACCGAATTCCAAAGGAATCCGCCGAGGGCCGTCTGCCTTCATCTACCTCCTTTGGAGGGCTTGCACGGTAATTCGGCTCGCATTGTTCTAGCTGTACCTTCCCCATTCTCTTTAGGGATCCTTCTCTTCAAACAATGGGCCAAATCCCAGGAACATTGGTGGTTTCTGAAGAGAACGATGGGTGAAGAGAATGGGGAATCGCACCTCAGATTTGCTCAAAAGGATGTACGCCCCCTACCTCACGATCAGATTTGAAGGCGCAAAGTGACACCTAACCGAAAATGAACTCAGCTCCATTACACCTCACTAAAAGGAACTCATGTCCAAGAATGTGACGTGTAGCTGGTTCCCTCTTAGATAGGAAGAACGTTCTACTTTCTGATGCTCAGCAGGGAATGAGGGAACGACCCCTACAAACCATCCCCCCTGGTTCAATTATTCGGGAATTCCCAGGTTCATTCCCACATTCCCAACTAGCCACTAGGTCCTCCAGGAGAGAGGTTAAAATAAGGGTACCAACTTTTCTGTTGTCTATTTTAGTAGGGGAACCCTCCCAAAAGAAACGGTAAAAGAAACGGCACGTAGCTGGGGGACCTAGGCAGCTTTATTCCATTCAAACATCGGCTGGCGACTCCTCCGCTGGAAGCTCCGGGATCCCGTTCACGCCTCACCGGAATTCACCGGCCAAAAGGACAGGGAAAGAGCCTGCAACTCGGAGGTTCGCGACGGACGTCTCACGTCCGCCGCAAAAAACAAACAGCGTTTAAAGCGTTTTTACCACCCAAAAGTGAAAGTTCGAAACAAACAAACAAAACAAAATACTTAGTGGTTCGTTGATCAACTTGGAATGGGCTACCCCTCTAAATTTGAAACATCGAAACCCAAGGGCATAGCTGGGAACTGCCAAGCATAGGTTTACTTCTCGAGTCGCGTGCGCCTTCAACTGTCGCGCGTAAACGACGTCAATGTAGCACGTACTGGGTGTCTGTACACTTTGTTTTCTGAACAGAGGTGTGAGCAAGTCAAACGAACATCTAGAGCAGATCAAGTGTCTCAGAGTGGGTGGCTTCCTATCAAAAGCAGCTGTTGAATACACCTCACTGGACAGCTGCACACTTCTAGAATGCAACATTCAATCATGCCGGCATCGATCAATGCCTGGGTGTGCTGAAGACATCAACATCATGGGGAGGGGTCATAACAATACTAACAATACAACCATGCACGGGGCAGGGAAATTGGGTGTTGCTCAAAGTATGCATCTGTTCAGGATTCGTTTCCGACTGATGTCCAAACTATTCCAAGCCATTGTCCCACCTGACAACTCGCGCAGGATTCGGCCCAGCCACAGTACCTCCCTTCAAGGGCCAGAAGCAATCATCATGTTTTGCCACCTCCTGGGTTCGCTATATTATATTTGTCTTCGAGGGTACCATGTGGTTGTGTTTATGTGGAAACCAAATGCAAACCGAAGCCATTTTGGCGGGTCGGATTCCTAGAAAGATAAGCCACCCATATTTCCAGCCGCAAAAGGACACTCCTGGAAGATTGTTTTGCTTGAGGCAGACTTAGACCAAGCTGAAAAGGTCAAAAAAGGTGAGTTAAGTCTGGCAATGCGGAAAGGCCCCTCCCACCCCCTCCACCAAAACCTGCAAAACAGGAATGCACCCCTCTGGGAAATGAGTCGATCGCAAGCTCTAAGGGAACCGAATTCAACCTTTGAGAGTCAAGTCTCGGGCCATCACTTTGGCCAACCTCTCAGGTTCATTTTGGTGGCTTGGATCGGTGGGGATATGAACTCAATATTTTTGCATCAATCGGAAACCACCTCCGGAAAACCTCCAAACCACCAATCTACAACCTATCTGAGAGGGGATCGGAACATCACATAGGAAAGTTTGAATGGGGGAGCCTTTGGTGGACTTCATCATTTGTTCCGCCATCATGGTTTTTGAAGGGCGTAGGACCGTAGGATGTTGCCACACGTGGAACCACCCCACAAAGCAGGACCCAGACCCAAACAATTCCGCCGGTCGCCTCGGTTTGTCATAATCTTAAGCACACGAAGTGGGTACCATTCGAAACGCCGCAAAAAAAGAAGAAGCAGCCAAACGCACAACCCAAAATAGAGACGCGCAAAACACACCCGGTGTTTTACAACACTGCGGCACCTTCCCCAACGCCCAGCCAAGCCAAAACCAACTCAGACCCTCAGCTGGTGCGAAACATGTCGTTGCTTTTAAAGTAACTAACAAATGCCTGCGCATCATAGGTTCTGGAAGATTTACAACAAAACAAAACGTTTCTTTTCTTTCTTCTGGGGCCCTGGGGCCTAGAACCGTGGAACTGGGCGTCCAGGCAATCCACCAGCACAGTCTTGGTGCTCTCGATCTCCAGGCAGTACTTCCCGCTGGGCACCGAGAAGCCGCACATCTTGGGCGCAAGAGTGGGGGGGTTTGGGGGACTCACTGGCTGAGTGGATGGCCCAAAAAAAGTCCGAACTTCATATTTAACACTAAAACGGTCTTCCCAGAAAGTTTAAAGTTCATGAACTCAGGAAGTGAGAAAGTGGGGGGAGAGTTGGGGAGACGCAGCTTCTTTTCTGGGTGGTTTTGGGGGAGAAAACGCGAACTCGGGTAGCGAGAGAGGGGCCTAATGTGGGGATGCTAGGAACACACTGTTGCTTAGCCATTCAAAAAACGCGTTGGGACAAAAAGGGGCCAACAAAATGAAAAGGGTGCAATAAAAATGCGTTGGAAAGGAATCTTTGGAAATACCAAAAAAACGAGGGCTCGCTTCAACGTGGGGAGCAAGCTCCAAGTGATTGTTGCAAGCAACAACCGTTTACCAGTTGAATTGTCCAACTTTAGTTTTTCAAGGCTGTGACTGAGCAAACCCTTTAACCAGAGCCCCTTTAGCTGCCCGTGTTGCCTACAATGTGGCCCACATCCGGACTACACACGACACACAATGCTCAGAGATTGTTTCCAATTTAGTCCACCATAGAAAAAACATTGTTGGTGGAGGCCCCAGATGATGGCTTGCATGCCGAAAAAGTGGGAACCGCCCGGCGCCTGATTGCAGCTCTCGGGGTCCCGCAATGCGGGAACCTCTGCAAAATTCTTGGCTTCAGAATGGGCAGGAAAAGCTGCCCTGAAGAGGAGGACTTCCAGTTGCATGTGGCTTTGTCTCTTTTTGAGGTGGGGCTCTCAGAATGGTTGCCCTTGCAACCTGGTTTCCCATGGTTTCCAACGCCCAATGGTTACCCCTTGGTTTCCCTTTCACCCAACCCCCGCAGAAAAAGAAAACAAAACGAGCCACCCCTTGTGGTTTTCGATCCACCTACCTGCACCGTGGTTGGCCTAGCACAAACAGCAGGGAGGGAGGGAGGAAGAGGGAGAGAGCAGGAGAAACAAAAAGCGAGAGTGAGAGAGAAGAACCGAAAGAGAGAGAGAGAGAGAGAAAAGAAAGAAAGAAAGAAAGAAAGAAAGAAAAGAACAGAAAAGACAACAAAGAAAGAAAGGAACAAAGAACGAAAGTAAGAAGAACTAACAACAAAATAAAGAAATACACTGGCTTGGCCGGCTCTGGTGGTCACCATGGGCCAACTGAGGCCCCGGGCCAGAAGACCCTCATTGTCCACGGTGCCGCCCTCGCATCGCAGCGTGGACCTCGTGCACGGAGAGCGTGCTCAACGAAACAGTCCTCCAGATTTGAGAGGCCAGGGTTTAGGGTACCCGATTTGCTTTTTCTTGCTTGTCTATTTTAGTAGGGGAACCCTCTCCCAAGAAAGAAACGGTAAAAGGGGCAGCACTGGGGGAACTAGTCACCAACGAAACGGAAGGTAGGGACGTGGCATTTTGGAGGCTGCCCCATTCTGAGACATGCCAGTAGATGTTTGAGCCAGGCCTAGGTCCACACTTGGCGAAGCTTAAACATTAAAACGTGTCCGGCAAAGGGTGCGTGGGGAGGATGAGGATGATGTCAAAAGAACACGTTGAAATGAAATGAGTTTCTCCCGTTCTTCAGCGGTCGGCCAAGTTAGTAAGAGGTTAGGAACCCATGTTACACCTTACCGTAAGTCCCCACCTACGAAACTGTTGGTCATTTGCAGATAGGTTTTAACGTAGAGTAACCGAATTCCTGGTGGTTTCCCTTTCAACCACCCCCCAACAGGGTATCCTCACAAAAGACATACCCACTTCTGCCAACCATAGCCACTCGGAAAGGAAGGGAAGTCCAAAGACATGTTTTGTGGATCATCTTGCATCTCAAAATGGCTGGGGCTCAAAAAACCGGTACCAAAATGGAACCCTGGTAATTGAAAACATGGACCAAAACCTGCGGTTTGCCCCTCCTCTTTAATTTTGAGAAGCACACCCGAATGGCACGTGGCATGTGTTGCAAATGGGGCGATTCAATCCACCTGCCCAACCTCAGGAATTCGCAACCAAAAGACCGCCGGGGATGAATTGCTCAACTGGGTTTCATCGAGGTCGCCGGATGAAATCAAACCTCTTTTTTGATCTGTTTGTACGTCTCGGTTGCTTTCTGCTCCCCTAACTTTTAGTAGTTTAAAACGGAAAACCCGCTAGTTGGCAAAGGTTAAAGTCCTAACATTCAAGCAACATGCACCAAAGACATGTGGACGTTGTGACAGGATGCTAAACCACACACAAGTGGTTCATCTGGCCACACCTTAAGCCACCTTCCCAAGGGCACCTGGTTCAGAGAAACCCTAAATTCAGAAGGGTCGAACAAGGTCCCCACTAAACACCGCCGCCCCGCCAAGAACAAAGACCACGAAAACCTAAACCAATACCAAACGCGATTTCTCCCCCGAACTCTCCTCCAGTACTAGCACCCTCCCTCAGTCAGTCAGAAGTGACCGGACCTGAACCAGTCTCAGGAATCCGCTACAGCTATTGCAACCAGATCCAGTTTCGTCTGGCTTGAAGGATGGCTCCCTTGAGTGACTAAATAGAAAGCATGGAATCGCTTAGTCTGCCAATTGAGCAAAAGAACTCCTCCCCCCCGACCAGTGCCCCATCAGTCACATAGGAATTTCAATATGGTTGCCAGTGAGTCCATTGATCAAAGTAGATTCACAAAGAAACTACTTGGGTGTTCGGCCAAGTTGGTAAGTTTTTATTAGCCCAGTTACTACCACTTATAAAAAATTGTTGGATTGGAGTTGGCCTACTCGAAAGTAGGATATAACCTGGGCACTAACTTGGCCGATCACCAAAGTGCCCCCAGACTTTGAGAACTCAAATCCTCTCACTTGCCCCGAGGACCTGGATCTTAAACTCAGTTCAGCGACCCTGGGAAAAAAAGGGAACGACCATTTTTCGTGGGGCAGCCACCAAAAAAAAGGGGGAAAAATGATTGGTGCCACTGAACAACTGAGTAAAGGTGCTGCCTGGCGCCATGATCTAAGATCATTTCTGGCTCGCGGGAATAAGTCGGAATGACATCCCATTCCTTCAAGGCTTCGTTTTTGATGCGAGCCACCTGTGGCTTCCCTCAGAAAGTGTCAAAAGAGTCGAAGAATCGCCGGAGTCCAAGTCGGGGTGTCTAAACATATTGCAGAGTGTGATGGCCGAAGCCCTTGATATTCCCCAACTTGAACCAGCCAGAAGAGGCAAACCAAAAGGTCAAGTTCAGATCCGGTGGGTTCGCTCTCTGCCGAGTGGGACATCATGGAAACCAGCCGCAAAAAGTTCGCCGACCCGACCCAAACCCAGAAGTTTTCCATAGCTCGCTGTTGGTTGCCTGTAGGGCTGATAGAAGCACAAGAGCCACCCAGCCCCGTTCCCGACTCGCAGGGCCTCCCCTTTGAAAGGCGGAAAGCCGGCGTTTTTTTGGCGCCAGCCCAAAGGGCTCCAAAGGCAGACAACCGCGAGGACCCCAGTTTTAAGGGGACACCCCCAAAAAATAATTTTTAAAAACAAGTAATGGAAAAGACACCCCAACACAAGCAGGTCGCCCCCGAAAAAGACGAGCGAGCCCATTAAACCAAACCAAACTCCGCCGCGGCGCCCTTCTGGCATCTCCAGCCGCCCAGCCGGCTCATCCTGGCCTGTGACAGCTCTCAGCCAGCTCTCACGCCGCCGTGTGAGGTCGTTTTTTCTTCCCCCAGATCGCTGGAATTTGGCAGTTTTCAAGTCCAATGTGCTCCTGCCCTATTGAACAGACTGGCTTTTCTGTGTTGGTTGAGTCCAATGTGTTCCTTCCATTTCGAAGAGAATGGCTAACATGGGTTTTCTGTCTTGATGTTGTCCCATCCGGCAGCTAAGGCAAACGGAGCCCTCAAAGGTTCGTGGTTGCAATAGTGGGCCGACGGTGTTGTTTTGCTCTTCTTTTGATCGTTGGAGTTTGGATAATGTTCTCAAACAAGAGTTGCGCGTGTAAACCTTGCGATGCCAATGGGCATAATTTTGCCGGGTTGCCTGCCATAAAGAACAAATCCAGCTAGAGTCTAAAAGTTGATCCGTTGAGTCTGTATAATAAGTGACACTTGTGGGATATATGTCATCACCTCTAAGCTCAAGTCGAAGTAATCTAATCGCATGTTTTATTATTATTAGTAGTATTATTACTATTATTATTTTATGTTGTATTTAACTTCTTTTTTTTTTTTATATTTTATTTATGTTATATTTATCTTTTTCGGAAGAAACCAGCCCTGGGTTGCACAAGAATAACCCGGTGTTGTAAATTGCACCCCGTATTTAAGCCGTACAAGCCCAGTGTTCAACCCGTACTAACCCCGTATTATTCGTACTGGTTATACAAACCAGGTTTCAATTTTACACCCCGGTTTTTTGGCACACCCTGCCAAAATTCCAGGCTTTGGGTTGACCTTGGTCCTAGCCCCATCCACATGAGTCTGTATGTTTAAAAGTACCCTTTGTCGGTTCCTTGCGACCCTTGGAGGCAACCCAAAGAGTTCCAGTTACCTTGCCCCGTGCTTGGATCACGAAACACGTGAATCCAAACCAACGGATCCACCAAGAAGGTCCGGGACCCAATAAGACAGTATCCATGTAAACTGGCAAACCGCAGGGTCAAGGCCAGCATGGTGGAAGCAACATTCCACGTAGCAAGGGCTCGCCACGCGCTGCCGGAGAGGATTGAGAAAGCCAGCTACATAGCTATGAAGCCAGAGCCTACTTGTAAACGCCCCCACACAGGGGGAGTTAGGTCGGAAAGTGGGGAAACACTGCTGTCTGTATAGGTTGTTAAGCACCTACTTGGTTGAACCATGACGCACTAAGGTGAGCAAAAACCCAGGTTCTAGTGAGTAACAAGCATTGTCATACGAAACCATCAGGTACACTAGCATACAAATGAAGAGAATTCCCCCCCCCCCCCCCCAAAAAAAAAAAACAAAAAGAGGAGAAATGTAGCGTCTACAAACTGCCCGCACTTTTGCAGAACTAATTCTGTAGGAAAAACATGGGGTTGCTACAAAAACAAAAACTACAAAGTGGGATGACCCAGGCGAGACCCCCCTTTCACTACCCCAAAACTGTTCCGTTCACATGTAGGTCAACCTCACCCATTTTGTAGGGGGAATGTGTCGGGGATGAGATTTCAACGAGGACATTTGGGGGAAGTCCACAAGAGCAAGCCAGGTGAGTGATTCGGGGTACATGGGTGTCTTTATTTTATGGACCCCCCCCGGTAGCCTCTTCGGAATCGAGAAGAAAGGGCTGGTGGGCTGGTGGTTGAAACGAAGGATGAAGCGAATGGAAAAGGAATCCAACCACTTTGTAGGGTTCAACCCTCATAAAAATGAATGGCAAGGACCCCATTTGGATGATGACCATCCTTGGATAAACAATGGTTGTATGAACAGTATGAACCTCCATTGCTTTAATGGTGGTAACTGCACCTCAGGGTGTTTGTTTCCTTCAACAATCATGGGACTCCAACAATAAGACCATGTTTGGAGGTTAGGGAAGGAGTTCGGACCCTATAAGCTGCCTTGATCATGGGCCCTCTCTCCCTTGCTCAGTGGATTCGCCCGAACAAGTCTGCACTTGCTTCTGTTTTTTGTCTTGCCACCAAAACGGGTCCAAACCCCAAAAAAGTGTTTCTAAAGTCCGAAGCGGAACCCAAGAAAGTGGTCGAAAGGAACTCACCAATGATGGGACTCCAGGAAAGAAAATGTCCAGGAACTCAGGAATTGCCACGCCTGGCCCCCGGGACTGCACCCAGAGATGCCTGAGCGAATCCTTTTTTGGCAAGTGGCCGGCCCCCCTTTTTGGGGACGGTCCCCAAAACAAGGGAACAAGGGGAAAAAAACAAAAGCGAAAAAAGTCCCAAAGAAACAACACCCAGGAAACAAGAAACATAATAATGGAAACAACAACAGGTGATAATAACAAGAATCATAAACATAATGATAATCAGATTAACAAACTGACAATAATAATACTAATAATACTAATAATAATCGCAGAAACAACCGAAAGAACAAAACACAATATGAAACAACCACAACAACATGCACCCGTCGGCTACCAAACTGGGCGGTGTTTGGTGGTTGCCCTAGGGCCCCCCAAAACTGGCTGCCAGTTTTGGGTTTTGCTGAGCCATCCTATAACCCATCCCAGTGGATATATGGATATATGGATACCTGGAGTCTCCATGACCCTTAAAAACAGAGTCATTACCCAAAATAATGGGGTCATGAACCCATTTTAAAAAGGTCATGGAGACTCCAGGTATATGCATTGGGGGTCCGTTGCAACGTGGACAGGAGGCCCGGTAGCTTTGAAAAAGAGTCCAACTGGTTCGGAGTCAGGGCAAAGGAGATGGGGAATCATGGCCATAAATGGCCCATGGTTGTGAGTCATTAGGCTGCAATGACTCGTCTGGCGCTGAATCAATGGAATGCAAACAGGTGCCACAAACCACCAATCCCTCACCTGAGTCGATTAGCCAAAACAACGTCCAAACTTTCCATGTCCCACTAGGTCCTCCAGTAGAGAGGTTGGAATAAGCGTACCCTTTTTTCTGTAGTCTATTTTAGTAGGGGAACCCTCCCCCAAAAAAGGGTAAAAAAGTAAAAGGGCACTACTAGGGGGACCTAGCCCACTAAAATGGTCGTCCCAAAAAGCTGTAGGGAACTAAGGCAGTCAGATCCAAAGTGCCTTTCTTAGCACGTGGGCATGCTCAGTAGCTGGCTCTCCTGGATATCAGAATAAAGCCCTGGCACCACGAACTCGGCACGTGGTCACGAGGAAGCAGGGCTGTACAGGGATCCGGATGCAGTGAATCCACCTGAACATTGCAACTTGTAAATGGTGGTGTCCCCTTATTTTGGTGTTGAAAAAGCAACATGTTTCAAATGGTGGCAAAATGGTGATCGTTTAAGGAGCCCTGCTGTATTTGATGCTAACCCCACAATGCGCGGGGGTCGGCCTCAGCTTCACCACATTCTCGCAATTGTCGCCGTGAAAATCGCTGGCTCTGATGGAGCCGGCCCAGAGAAGATGTCCGTGCGTCGTGCCAGAAGACGCGCGCGTTGGCCGCATATGAGTCTCTCCTTGTTGGAGTTGGTACCTCTTGTTGGTCTGTTTTCAAGGAAAACCACAAGGAACACGGCAATCTGTTGGGGGTTCGATTCCCAAAAACAAAACCGACCCATTTGAACAAACATAAAACTTTACGATGGTTTTTTCTTTGGCGGGGGGGGGGGTCCGATGGCCCCCCAAAAAATAAATAAATGACCCATATAAAACTCGGTTGCTTTCTGCTCCCCTGCTAAAGGTGTATCTTTTAGTTGGTTTAATGGAAACCCCATTAGTTGGCAAAAAGTTAAAGTCCTAACATCCAAGCAAATTGCACCAAAGAAAAACCACACCTCACAGGTTGATCTCTCCTCACGCCCACGCAACAGGTGAGGCCCTGGCTGCCCCGCAGAGAGCGTCAGGGTCTCGCCCTCCGGGATCCGCAGCACCTCGCCCCGGCAGACCTGGCGGCCGGGTGGGTGGGGTGGGGTGGGGAGGGGGGTGGGGGAGGGGTGGGGGGGGGGGTGGTGGGGGTGGTGGTTGGGGGGGTTGTACTCCAGGGGTTTACCTGGCAATGCCCGGGTTTTCTCAGGGCGTGCTCGGGCTTTCGCCTTTTTCCCAGATTCCTGCAGGTGATGTCACAGTTGAGACAAGTTCTGGGTTGCTGCGAAGTCCCCCGAAGGAGCAAAAGGTGGAGCACCTACTTGGGTTTCGTGTTTCATGACAAAGCCACCTGGAGTCTCCATGACCCTTAAAAACTGGGGTCATTACCCAAAATAATGGGGTCATGAACCCATTTTTACAGGGTCATGGAGACTCCAGGCACTTGTTTTCAAAAGGACTAAGGGGCGAATTGGTCACAAAGACCAGCCATGTCCTATAGGTATAGGTCTGTATGGGTGCATGGATCCGTCTCTTAGGCAACATGTCAGTCTGGCTCTGGCAGCCACTACTCAGAAGTATCCCAGAACGTTGGGGTCAGCCTGTCACTGGATTTCCCCTTCAAAAGTTACAATTCACCAAAAATAACTTCCTTTGAAACTGTCACTTTGGGAGGTTCCAAAAAAGTGAAATGGAGGGAACCCGGCAATACCGCGGTTCAAACTCGAACAAATACGCACCTTCACGCTTAAGACCATGGCGCATGTGTTCGCTTTTTCCTCCGGAACAAAACTGCCATTGGGTGCTGCCACGTTCTACAAATTAAATGTGTGTGTGTGTGTGCATGTGTGTCTGATTTTTTGGGGGACCCCCAAAATGGTGCTGTTGTGTTGGTTTACTTTCAAACCACCAAACCAAGGGGCACCCTAATTTTCACAACCCAGTCATTCATCCATGTTAATTATGCCAAACAACACGCCTTTCCGCCATACGTGGCACAAGCTGAGCGGGATCGAGTGAACATGGCTTTCGTTGGATGGGTTCACATGCTTTCCTTCCTCATGCCATGCACGCTATTGTTTGGCACAAGTTATTTCCGAATACCTACGGCGGATGGACGAAATCCTGCCCCACCCGAACAAACCCTGCAATGGTGATTTCCCTGCAAATTCCAAGAAACAATGGTTTTCTGTTGTTTCTTAGGTGGTGCAGGATTCTGTGCATCCGCAGTTTAGCAGGTGACCAAGGGAACCCACCCAACTGAAAGGAAATCAAACACCTGGCGGCCGAATGGTCGGCAGTTTCTGCGTGCGCCTCCCACTGCCGGTGCCGGATCTTCTCAAGGGAGACGACGCGGGGCCCGAAATGGCCCAAGTTCTCAGAGAAGAAGCTGCCAGGAGCGTAGAGGTCCTGAGCTGCGGCATAATTAAAGGATCTGGAGAAATACACCGAGGCAGATGGAACAAGTCTCTGAAAGTCGGAAAGTCAAAATTGGGGGGGGGGGGATTGCACCATCTGCCAAATAAGTCTTTCAGGTACTGCACAGGGCGAAATGCCAAACTAGTACGGAGTTGTGCGGGGCAACTTGAAACCACAGTGAGCCATGATCATAGCAGCAACGAGTGTGTATTTTTGTTTGTTTGCTTACCTGCTTGCTTGCCTGCCTGCCTGCCTGTCTGCCTGCCTGCCTGCGTGTTTGCTTGTTTGTTTGTTTGTTTGCTTCGTTGCTTCTTTTTTTGTTGATTGTTTGTTTGTTTGTTTGTTTGTTTGTTTGTTTGTTTGTTTGCTTCTTTGTTTGTTTGCTTGCCTGTTTCCTTCTTTGTTTGATTGTTTGCTTGCTTGCTTGTTTGTTTGTTTGTTTGTTTGTTTGTTTGTTTGTTTGTTTGTTTGTTTGTTTGTTTGTGTGTGTGTGTGTGTTTGGTTGGTTTGTGTGTGACACTGCTGTGCCGCATGGATGACAATTTGATGCGCTCACTGGAGAACACGAGCTCCATGCAGGAGAACACAGCACCAGGCCACCTGGCCAAATCCCCCCATCCGCACCAGTCGCTGCAGCTGCGGGGTGAAACTTGCCACACCAGCCCTGCTTAAGCATGGCTCCCATGCAGTGCACAAGTGCCTGCGCCTTGGGCCCGGCAAATAGAAGGTTCTGGCAAATGGGCCAGATCTATCTAGGGCTTGATTCCTTTTCCATTTTGCTCAACCACCGTTCTTGCAAAAACACAGCCGTTTTCCCTGGGTTTCCGCAGGTTTTTTAGAAAGAAGGATCCCTGGAAAGACTGGGGAAGGTACACCTAGAACAAAAAAAAACATCTAAACCAATGGAATGGATGCGAGGGCCAGGGCGACAAGCTACTCAATGGATTAATAATCCATCCTATTAGCGGAATGTCACCCACAAAAGCAGAGGACACTCCCCGATCAAATTCAACCAGGGTTCATTAATCCAGAGATCCGAACATGGCTAACTCAATCGACACACTCATATCATCTTGCCCAAAACCTTTCAAGAAGCGTGCTGAACAGAGCTGTGGGAAATGATCACTTCTGTGATACAACAAAAAGGGCCTTTCAAAGACTAGCCCCCCATACAAAGAGAGGATTCCCTTGTATCACAGAAGTGGGGATAAACCTCGAGTGATCCCACAACCCTGGTGCTGAACAACAATCGGCCCAACTCTAAAAAACATCGCCTGGGGCACTCACCACACAAAAATGGGCCATAAACGCGAAATACCGCCCAACCAAAATGCTAAAAAATTGTCCCTTTCAGACTCGGTCTATCACAAAAAACAAAAACAACATGTTGGAGCCCAAACAATTATGGAGTTATGCAACCAGTACTGATGATGTGGCAATTGTGTGTATTTATGCTGCCCCTGCTTTTTTGGACAAAATGGGCAGCGGGTAGTGGCAGGACGAGAGGAAGGCTTACTACTCCTATGTGTTTGCCGCTCGCGTTTTTGCTTGGGCCACCTTCCCTTTGAGGCAACTTTGAGCCCAGTATCCACGCTGATGTCGTCCCCCTGCATTTCGCGCACCACACAGGGCAGCCTCAGCTGTACCGCTGAATGTGGCGAGACTCGAAGGTGCTGGTGTGAACCTGATGTGAATTTCAATGAGGGACCCTTTGGTGGGTATCATTTAGGTAGGGATTCATGTCCAAGAACTATTCTTGAGGTGGTTCCCGATTTAAAGTCATAGCAATATGATATGACAGCTAGCCTTACTCATGATTATGCACATCTGGTAATCTTCTTTGTAACGATGTCACATTGAGTTCGGACCAGAACTTGCCGTTTCAATGAACAGCTGAGAAGAGGATGAGGTGAATCAAAGAATGTTCGTTGGACACTGGCTTTGATACCTGTAATGTCTTTGGCTACTGGATTCATCCAAGACCCGCAAGCACAAGGTATGACGACCTGAAGAGTTTCAACAGGCAGGGTTCTCGTGGTGAGTAACTCTGGTTATCACCAAGTGGGTTCTAGTAACCATGTCTCCAACTTCTTAACTTGCTGGTGCTCAGCAAAGAATGAAGGAATGACCCTTACAAACCATCCCTTGTGGTTTCCTTCAATGGAATCATCAGGTTCTTTCCCTCATTCCCTGCTGAGCACCGCAAGTGAAGTACACCTGGGAGAAAATACCAAATCAACACGGGAAGCAAAGCAAACACTTCAGCCACGTGAGCAATGACGGTAGAGCTAGACTAATTGAAGTTCGACAGTTAGAGGTTAGTGGCTTATACTAGAAGTGCTAGAAAGTAAAACTTAGAGATTGGTACTTAGAAGCAGTGCTGTGATTTGAACAGTGAACCAGCCTGCTGGGTGATTTCTTCCCCGTGCAAGAAAAAACACGGAACATCGGGAACGTGTGCAGCAGTGGTCCAAACTCCCTGGCCGTGGCTCCCTCAATGGCTGCTAAAATCGCACCGGAGACGGTAAGCTATTGTTTAGGGGGATGGTTGTAGGGAAACCCTTTTCCATGACTAGATTGTCATTTTGACCTTGTAAATCCATTTTGATAGGATGCGGTAGTATTACATCATGTCTCTTATCTACATGTAACTTGAAGGGAGATCATTTGGCCAAGTTTTCCACGACCAAAATCCACAGTTTTTGCGGCGTGTCCCACTTGTCAAATCGGGTTCCAATCATAATGACGAATTTCTCTGGTCCGCCTGAAGCTTGAGAAAAACCAACATCCAAGGTCCAAGTTAAGGCGAGACCACCCGACTCAGTGAAACAGCCCCTGCTCTGCCCAGTAAATTTTCTGTCCTCGCTATTTTACCATGATCAAAGTCAGCCCCTAAGTGGTGGGTTAAAGGGAAACAACCCCATTTTCTGACTTTGATAACTCCCAGAAACCGTCAAAATAATGACCCCAGTAAAATATTCTGCATTTGTGCTGGGATCGGCGTCTCTCGCCTCTGCGGCCTGTTGGTCTTGAAATGAAAAAGCTTCAACCCTCCAAACCCTTTGCCAGAAGCGAAATGGCAGCACCATCCATAGAGACATCGGAGCAATTTCGATCATGGACCGCCAAACTCCTAAAACATGAAACACACCCCCCATGAAACCGGACCATATCCCCATTCCTGAGGGTACTAGGTCCTTCAGCAGAGAGGCTAGAATAAGGGCGCCAACTTTTTTCTGTAGTCTATTTTAGTAGGGAACCCTCCCCAAGAAAAGAAACGGTACAAGAAACGGCACCAATTGCTGGGGGACCTAGGGTATTTTGAGGCTTGCCGCTACTTCCATGCGAGCGGCCAATCCTGGTGAAGCTGCACCTCGTAGCTGTCCGGGCGGTCAAGCACCAGATCCTGGCGTTGAGGCACAGACCCCGAAGCACGAAGGGTCCACCAACAATCCGTGGCAAGCCCCCAACAATCCTCCACCTTATTCAAGCTTCAGGGAACTGGGGCCTTAGGTATTAAGGCCTCACCAAGGCGACAAGCAATAATCCGAAGGCTCAAAACAGTAAGCTTCGAAAGAATAATCCGAAGGTTCACAAATCATCCGAAGGTTCCACAGTCCAACACTTTCAGGCTCAAAACAACCTGATCCGTGCACAGCCCCCAACAATCCAAGTGTCTCATGAGCTTCGGGGAATCCAAGTTGCCTCATGGGGCCTTAGGTAAGGCCGATCCTGGGCTGTTCCCAACCTCCTGGGCTAAAAAACACGAAGGCTCCACCAATCATCGGGCTGAAGAGCCCATGGCCTTAAGCCCCCAATCATCCTACCGGGAACGCGAAAGGTTTGTCTGATTTCGTGCGTGGCCTAAGCCCTGGCCTCAAGAACTTTATGGCTGACCCTGGCCTGGCACCCCCTTTCCCCCCCCACCCAACCCCGAGTCCTTTGGGAAGAGTTCCGCGCATTCCAGTGGCTAGTGTGAGGTTGCCAGGGGCTTTTTGGCTTCAAGTGCGAACCAAAGCACACCCCCGGTCAACATGTGTTCTTGGATGCGATCTTTGTCTAGGCATTGCTCGGAGCAGCTTTTTTTTGTTCCGGGGACGACAAACAAAACGGGATTTGGAGGGTGCCACAGAATAACTGGGGCACGTTGATCATCCTTTAGAGGCTCAAAGCAACCCTCCCACTGCTTCCAGCTTTTCTGCTATAGCAAGTCACGAGGGCAAACCATTTCAATACCATAAGGACGGAACCCTCAAAGAAGACGAGCCACCCACAGGTGGATGGATTTGCACCAAAGGAACACCCAAACGAAACCCATTTTGGGGCTCTAACAAATATACGAATGGGTATGGGTCAAAAATAAAGCACCAGGAATTAGACCACAGGTTTGAATGTCCATGTTTTCATTTACCGATCGGGGCACCCCATTTTGCGGTTACCCGATGTTTGAACCACCCACACACACACACACACACCCGTCTCAAAATAGGGAGACCCCGAAAAAGGCAACAGTTTCCTTTTGGTTTCCCTTTAAAACTCCAAAAGGGTCAAAATAAAGCCTCCCAAATTTCACTTCCTGAGTGGATGGCAAAAAACAGCTCGAACTTGCTATTTGCCACCAACATGGTCTTACCAAAAAGTTTCAAGTCCACTCGGCCATGGGGAAAAAAACAATCTTTTTTGCCTGGTTGACTTTAAAGGGGAACCCTTCTCGAAAGAAAAGCTGCAAAAAGGAAGCAACCCACTGGGCAACCGGGTCCAGGAACTCGAGCAAGACATGGCAGTGGGTCAAAAATCAGCCCCCAAAAAGGAACCCTGGTAAATGGACACATGCACATTGAAAACTGCAGTCCTCTGGTGGCTTCATTTTGACCCTTACCCATATTCCACCCAAAGCTGAACTTTCAGAGGGATCGGTTTAAGGCTTCATGAGCTCTTTTTCTGGGGACGCTAAGATGTCCAATGTGGCCATGGATCAAAAGTTCGTACCCCTAGTGAACATCCCAATCCCCGCTAAAATAGGTTCTAAAATGGGTGGTGCACCTACCCCAACATGGTACCATTGGTTTTGACCCACAGCCAGGTGCTGGTAATCTAAAAACCTGAGCTCCCAACACCCCCCATATCCCCCGACCCGACCTCGCGCTCCAGGGCGGGGCTGATCTCAACTCTCTCCACCGCAAGGCCGGCGGCGCAGTCACCCCCGAACTCAAGGGTTCGAACCTCATCCGAGATCAAAAGTCTTCCCAACATCTTCGGGGCTTTGAGGGAGTTTCCCTGAAATTTCAGGTCTTGATTTCTTGTGTTTTTTCCCGTGTGTCTGTTTTTATTGGGTTGTTCGGGTTCTTCAGAATTGTCCAAGGAGTTCTGAAGACAGCAACAGTGGGCGGCTCCCTCCGCCCGAACGAGCAAACCATTTGTCTCCAGGTGGTCTCTCCAGGGAAGTAGGTGGCACATTCCTCCCCCCGCCCTCCGGTTTGGTTGAGCAGTCCCATGCCGTCCCCTTTGCTTTCCCACAGCTGCTGGGAATTGGGCCATCTACTTTCACCCGTGTACTGAAGGAATCAACACCAAACCAACCGCAAAGAATCAAACACTAACGCTGTTAGTCAACACTCGACACAATGAAAGATTATTTTAGTAGTGGTTGATGCAAATGTTAATCCTGGCAATGGGTGCCAGGGTCGAAGCGACAGGTCAGAATCCAACATTACTTGGGGGACCTTTTTTACACACTGAAGTCGGAATGTTGATGACGAGGTTGCTGTGGTTGCAGCCCCTCGCCCTATTGTTGTGTGGTTTAGTGATCCTAGGTTCATGACGATGACGATGACGATGACGATGACGATGACGATGATGATGATGATGATGATGATGATGACAATGATGATATACGATGATGACGGCGACGGTGACACATGCTGATTGGGGGACTCCTTCGTTTCTGCGGCCTGAAAGCACAGGCAGATTTGTTTTACATCGTGGAATTGCGACTTCTTTTTTTGAGGCCAGCCCAATTGTCGGATCCCATTGTAGATTGGGGTCCTTCGTATTCGGCTCCCCGCCATCCCCCAGCCTACTTCTAGCACCTTCTGTTTGTTCCAAAAATCTTTAGCCCCATCAGCCGACAGGTCAAGGCAAACGTGCCCATGTTTCAGTCGACATCCCATCATCCTTTTCAGCGCGCAACGTCACGCGTTGCCCAAACCGAGTTTGTCTTGCCTACCTGTGGTGAAGTACACACCCGGAGCACTTTTCACTTCACACATTGTGACTAGACTGTGGCTCAAAAAATGAACCCTCAAATTGGTGGCAACAAAGACTACCTGCCCTAACCCTAGGTGGTTTGTTTGAGCCACACTTGCTTTGATTTCTCCATCCGGAAGCCCGATTGCTACAGGCCAGGCCCTGCCCGGTATCCTGGTCTAAAAAACATGTGCAAGGTCTTTTGGGAATGAACATAACTTTTGGCAGAAAAGACGTGTGGCCATTTTGGGATTTAACATTCAGCATAGCCGCAGCCTCGGTTTTAAAACCAGGCGGTGCCCTTCCGGAACTGTTCAAAATTCCGGACCCGAAACAGCCCAAACCCGCTCCGAGCCACTCCAGAACCTATCTGGGCCTGTCGAACAGCAATTTCAACTTTTGGGTTAACTCCATGAGTCCCAAACTCAAACGAAAAGTCACCGAGTCCGTTGAACCGTCGCGCCATGACTCGTCTGCCAAGAAGCTCCTAAGGCGTCTTGCATGGCTTGCTGGCGCTTCCTTGGCACTCCATCTGGGTTGATGGATGTTTGTTGAACCAACTCCTCAATCAGGTTGGTTTATAGGGACGCCACTAGTTTTGCCACAGCCATTTTGACTAGGACAGGCACAACGTCCTGTCTAAAGCAACCCTTGAGGATTAATGTTGACCCCATAACCGCAGTTTATTAATAGGGGGGGGGGGCGGGTTTGGCCCCTCCAAAAGTGGTCTGATTCCGACTACTAAACCCAATTGGACACCCCCCTACTAATAAACTGGGGTTGATTCATATGGGATCAACATCACTCCTGAATCAGGGTGGTTCAAAGGGAAACGGCCCGCCTATGTTGACGAGCCATTAGCCATCCACGTTTGGAAGAACTAACAAGTCAAAAAAGGAAGCTAATCCGGGCAATGAATGGAGAAAGGCCAAGAAGCACGTAGGTGACACCCTGAAGACTATTCTCTTTTGTGGCAGGCTAAAAAGGGAAACCCTCAAAATTATTTTTTGACAACGAGTTTTAAGAATGCAACCACTACGGATGCAGTGCTGCCCTTGACGGAACAGCCCAAAGTCTAAAACAAGGTTCAGATCCGTTCAGATCCCCTGCTAAAAGTTTAGGTTTTTACTCAGTTAAATGGAAGCCCCCGGTAAACCAAAAGAACCTAACAAACGAAAGAAAGAGACGGCTGGGAACTGCCACTAAAATAGGGCTCCTCTTTTCAGATAGTTTCAAAGAGAAACCAACAACCTGGGTCGGACCCCTGCTGAAGACGCTGGTCAAGGCCATTTGCAGGAAGGCCTTTGGAGTATGGAGGTTTGCACATATAGGAGGAGAACATAATGCCGCAGATAGCTCATATTCGTGGTATATACCGGAACAGCCCAGATTTAACTAGGTCCTCCAATATAGAGAGGATAGAATAAGGGTACCATTTGTTTTTCTGTAGTCTACTTTAGTAGCGGAACCCTCCCAACTAAAAAAAGGTTTTCAGGGCTACATCCCATATCGACACGCCCTTGATCCTAGAGGTACCTTCCCCCTTCTTTCCAGGGATCCTTCCTTCTAGACTACCTGCGGAAACCCGCTTTTTTCCGGAAAACAACGATGGTTGAAAATAATGGAAAAGGAATCAACCCCTACATAGATTTCAAACAAGAAACGGCAAAAGGGCACCTAGCTGGGGACCCTGATTTCAGCATCGCATCCCTACCTCCCACGTCGACCCCTTGATTGCTGCAGTCCGCCGAGCCGCAGGTTTCGCGGCATCTCGAAGATGGTCCGCTTCAGCTCCGACTCCTCCCGCGGCAGCATGGCGTGGCTCTCGGCCTGCGAGCTGCCGCCACGCGACGAAAATACAGCGCTTTGAGCCTTCTATTTGGTTAAGACCCCTGGAAAAAAAACTAGAGGACGATTGGCCCGAAAGCATTTTTCCCCAGGTGCTCATCCAGCCGCGGAGACACCTTTTTACATCGCTGCGGCGAGCGTGTCTGCACGCGGCTCAATGTGAATGGTCACATGAGAGCTCCATCTCATCGTCCTACGAGAGGAAACATGGCAGTGCCCGATCCCACATATTTACATCCGTTAAAGCAAGAAGAGCAAAGCTCGTAAAGCTCGAAACGAATTACAAGGAAAAGGAAAAGCAATCAATAGCAAAGCTTACACGACGGCCACAGTTTCTGCAAAGCACGCTCGCGCAACTTAGCTCTGTGCAAGATGGCTCTGCGCAGCTTGGCTCTGTGAAAGTTGGCTCTACGCAAGCTACTTTTCGCGAGTGGCTCTGCGCAATTGGCTCTGTGCAAGTTGGCTCTGCACGAGTCTGCTCGGCGCAATGTGCTTTGCACGAACTGCGCCGCACGATTTCTCACGAAAGTGGTCTGCGCAAGCTGCATTGTTCGCAAGGCTGTGCAAGTTGCTCTGCGCAAGTGCTCTGAGCAAGTTGCTCTGCGCAAGTGCTCTGCGCCAGTTGCTCCGTGCAAGCGCTTTGCGCATGTGCTCTGTGCAAGTTGGTCTGTGCAAGTTGCTCTGCGCAAGTGCTTTGTGCAAGTCAGCAAGTGACTCTGCACAAGTTGCTCTGGAAGTAGCTGCCAGCCGGAGCTTCCGCGTACTACGTTTGCCGTTTACTGCCGGAGCTGCGGGAGCACGCTTGTCTGTACTTAAAAGTTGCGATTTTCCAGCCGGAGCTGCGGGAGCGTGCTCCGCGTACTACGTTTGTACTTAAAAGTTGCGATTTTCCAGCCGGAGCTGTACTACGTTTGTACTTAAAAGCTGCGATGTTCAAGCCGGAGCTGCCGCGGACCAGGGGGGAATCGAACCCGCGACCGCGGGATTGCGAAAGCAGGCGCTCAAACCACGAGACAACTTCCAAAGGCCATTTCGCGAGCAAGGTTCGCCGAGACTAAGAAGAATTCGCACCGCGCCACAGCGAGAGCGCTTCGACACGCACGATCTCCGCAGAGGGTTCATCTGGGAATGTCAAAACGCAAAAAACCTCGAATTTTTGCACCTCGACCACGCCGATCCCCGCAGAGGGTCGCGCGCGCACCGACAAAAACGCCAAAAAAAACCTCGAGTTTTTGCACCTCGACCACGCCGATCCCCGCAGAGAGTCGCGCGCGCACCGACAAAAACGCAAAAAAAACCCTCGAGTTTTTGCACCTCGACCACGCCGATCCCCGCAGAGGGTCGCATTCCCGATCGCCGGCAACATCCGCACCCCCCGCCTTAAAAGAGATTCTTAATACCGAGCTCTTTCTCTTTCTTTCCCACACGTTAAGTACTTAACCTAACTTACTTAACCTAGCTTACACAGCTGCTAACGCCGAGCCTCTACACCTAGCTTAGCTTAGCTCTATGCACCTAGCTCTATGCACTTGGCTCTGTGCACCTGGCTCGATGCACTTTGCTCTTTGCACTTGGCTCTGTGCACTTAGCTCTGTGCACTTGGCTCCTTGCACCTCGCTCTTTGCACTTCACTCTGAGCACTTGGCTCTATGCGCTTGGCTCTTTGCACTTGGCTCTGCGCAAGTACCTCTATGCTGATGACTCCATGCTGGTGACTCTGTGCAAGTATCTCCATGCTGGTGACTCTGTGCAAGCTACTCTGCGCAAGTTGACCAAGAGCTCCGCACGGAAGAACCCTTCGCAATGCTTTCGGGAAAAAACCAGTAGTGATAGATTCCCTTTAAAACCAACAGAGAAAAACATAAATGTATTCTTAGGCAAATGGAAGTGCTAACCCCAGATTAAGCGGAACCCCTGGTTGATTTTTATGCCCTTTCAGTGGGGATTCATCACTTTTGGAGGGAACCGGAGGGAACACCCCCCTAATAATGGGACGGGTTTATAAATCCTGGGTCAACATTAGGGAATGAGCGAGTCCGGGTTTGGGGAATAAACCGGTTTTGGGAGTTCCCTGAAAGCAAACCATAGGGGATGGCTTTTCTTGGGATCATTCCAATTCTCATTCCCAGCTGGGTTCTCAGCAAGACAATCAAGACCTGGAACTCAAATGGTCTACCCAAACCAATACGAATCGTAAGGACGGATGTCCGCACCAATTTGTCTGGTTGGGGCTGTCCCTTCATTTACCTGTGTTTCGAGGACGTGGCTTACATGTGAACCATGAGCATGGCATCGATGGTTTCGGGAGTCCCCTGGTATTTGGCGTCGGTATTCTTGTTCCTCTCCCAGTCCCATGTCCCAAAATAAACCAAAGGCTGGTTTGACAGTGCCGTACATGCGGCTTTTGGCACCTGTCTTGAGCAGATCTCGCGTTCCGCGGGTCCCCAGCTTCTCTGCTTTTGCAGCCACGGCCCAAAATCCCCTTGGTACGGTAACCAAAACGCAGTGCTTGGGACCCGGATGCCGGAAGGGCAATTCCATGAACTTGGTTGACGTTGGAAGGGGAGCCAAAATTCTCAAATGTTAGCAGTTAAGTGGTTGGATTTCAACCACTAAACCACCATAAGCAAAAATGTTTCAAATGTTTCTCAACAACAACCATGTGAAGATCACCCTTGTGATGCCAAGTTGTCGTTCCACTGATCACTTGGGGGATTCCCCAGGCTCACGGAAAGTGGCAGGCATCCTCAAGCCTCAAATCCGATTTCCCGCATGGGGAATTCTCATGCTGTAAGGCTGCCCTAATACACCCCTGTTGATCTGTTAATAGGCGGGGGTGGTCCCCTGCAAAAGTGGTGAATCCCCACCAAAACCCAGTTGGACACCCCCATATGAATAAACAGGGGTCTATGAATCTGGTTGCGAGCAGCAGCCTCTTGGGTGGAAAGGTTCCGGAAACCCGAGGTTCGCGTGAGGACTGGGAGAGAAACCAACCACTGGGGGGGGGTCCTCATTTGGAGTCAGACCCATGTGTCAAAGTCAAAGACCCGTCTCAGTTCTGCTCCTCTTTTCCGACAAAGCGGCTCTGGATCTGCGAAAACCGAAGGAACTCGCACGAACAGAGTTCTGGGGCCTCTTTCTCAAAGGGATTGACTTGTCTCCCCAATTGCTGGAGACCCTTGGGCCATTGGAGCTCCCATTTTGGGTCCCATTTTGGGTCCAGGCGTTCAGACCCCCAAGCTGGAAGATCGGCTTCCGGAATCCCTACTAAACCGGTGAGGACCCAAAAGCCGCCCGGCTCCAGGTCAATCCGAGCAAAGGGATCTGGAGTTTATCTGGTGGAACCCACTCAAACTCCAACAGATTGCCCAATTCCGGCTGTAAGAGCCCAACCCACGTGAGCGGAAAACCAAAAACAACCCCAAAAAACAGTCCAAACTTGTTCTCCTTCCAACCAACATGGAAGCATACAGGCTCCCTTTCAAAGAGGAAAGCTGTCTTTCACACTGGGTCTTGCAGCTTCCATGTTGGGTTGCTGCTCTTTACCACTCAAAACGGTTCTCGCACAAAGTCTCAAGTCCGGACCCCAACCAATTGGGGGTTCCCCCAACCATGGGCAGCTTTTCGACCATCTCTGGCGGTTGACATATCTTAAATATGTTCAGCGGCTTTCCAACCAAGCATCCCATGTACGGACCTTTTGGATCAACCCAGCCAAGAACCTTCGCTAACCGGAACCCGAACCGGAAGCCGGTGCTCACTGAAGCTCCCCCAATTGGTCACCGTAAACCTACCCCTTAAAACTCCAAGCCCTGGGGAAGTTAATCTTTTACAGACATATAGCCCATTTTACCCATAAAGTTGAAAAGTTCTGTTTTTAAGAGGTAAGTAAATGGAACCAAATCTTTTCAAGGGACCGGTCCCTTCGGGAGCTTCCATGGAATCGGGGGATCCAAACATGCACCTCTTTCACAGTCCGGCATCTACAAAGGCCACGACTTGAATCCAGCACGAGAACCGTTACAACCAATTTACAACCATCATTTCCGAATCGCAACTGTAGAACCTTATATCATTTCCGGACCTTTATCAAGGGTGAGCGCCTATGTGAGCTCGCTTTACTTTGAGGAATCGATCCCTCGAATTTTGGAGCAAGCTCCATGAAAAAAATGACGGGACTCCCTCTTTGGGTTCCAGGTTAGTTTCTCAGGGATCCTTACATTATACACCTGAACATTGCAACCTGTCAATGGTGGTGTCCCCCTTATTTTGGCGGAAAAAGCCATGTTTCAAATGGGCAAAATGTATCTTTTAAGGAGCCCTGTTTCTGCAGGGGGTAATTTGCGCAGATGCCATAGCCCACCGCCAATCCTCGGCATCATAGAAGGAGCAATGGAAGATGTGGATGCGAAGTTGCCTGTTGAGCAGCGGAGAATCAAACCCGAGATGACGTTTGGTTCCAACATATTTTAAAAGGTTTATAGCAGTGCGCGTGTTTGACGGTATCCTTTTTGGGGTTCAGTGTTCAAGGGAGACCAAAAGGAAACCAGCCATTTTGAGGGGTCCATGTTTGGAGACTCCCGGGCATAGGCCATACTATAACCTTTTGAATCGCCAACGGGAATCGGTTTTGGGCACTGCTCAGTTGGAGAAAGCCCACAAATGGACTCGCAGAAGTTCGAGAATTGCAGCATGAGCCACAATGGTTGATAGAGCTGCTTGTCTTTGCAAACAGTTTCGACGGTACTGTGCAACAAAAGGTTCCGATATGGTGCATGGTACGCTAGCATATTATGTCAGCAGCGGCAATGCCCATGGTGTTGCAGTCACCAATTCTTGTCAAGGTCTGGTATAAAGCTGGCTGTGGCAAGCCGCATCAGCATGTTCAGCTTGTGCCATGTGACTTCACATCACACAGACATGAACACATGCAAACTACACGACGTATATCATATACACACACGCAAACACATGCACACTTGCACTACTACACACATACCGCAGACATACACACATGCGCACGCCCACATACACTCATAGACCCACACACACCGAGGGACAAGACATGTCCTTGCAATGCCAAGTCCTCTGTTGAAACAAGACCGGGCACTGGCCCGGCACTTCGCCGACGCAATGCAACACTGCCGCAGCCGATGTCACGTTGTACTGGGAAAGAAAACACACAAAGCAAGAAATACCCGCCCTCCATCGCCCTCCTTTCGGTACTTGTTGAAACAAGTGTGATTGATTAAGCACCCAAAGGATGCCAAGACAATCCGTGATCTTGAGCTGGTGTGGAAAGCTCTCGCATGGAATCCTTGGACCATCCGCGCATACCCAAAACAGAAACTTCGCGCTCCCTCGATCCCTCTCAAAACTAGGAAGTTGATTTCACTCCCTCCACAATCCATCACATTGCCCGATATCACCACTAGGTCCTCCGGCAGAGAGGTTAGAATAAGGGTACCCTTTTTTTTCTGTAGTCTATTTTAGTAGGGGAACCCTCCCCCAAAAAAGGGGTGAGAAAGGGCACTACTGGGGGACCTAGACCAGCCACCTGTCGGAAACCAACTTTTCGAAACCGATCCCTATCAAACTGCAGAACCGATGCCCTGGCAGTTGTTGACCCCGGAATAACAAACCCCGGTTAATTAATAGGGGGGTGTCCAACTGGGTTTAGTGGGGAGTCAGATCACTTTTGGAGAAAACCCCATATTCATAAACATGGGTTGATTCATCTGGGGTTAACATTACACAAGAAGATTGAACTTTGCTTTGCCAATCCACTCAGCAAGAGAAAGATGTTACCGTCTTGTTTGTTCCTTACATTAATTAATCTGGGGTTGACATTAGTTGTCTGTTGCTCATATCTTGCATCCCTCAGCTCGAGGGTTGCGGTTGGGCGTATCAAGCGAACAAAGAAGCCTTGACAGACATGCCTGACGAAACATAATGTGTTGCACGAAGTATTCGAAACGGCTGGCAACCGAACTGGCAGCAGCAACAGCACTCCCAGTTGCTGTGTTGCTTTGTTGCTGTGCTATATATGTTTGCTGTACGTGTGGCAAACAATAAGACATGGCCTGATTCGGGCTATGGCACACGTCAACAGCGATAACGTATTCCCAGTCCCGATTCAACTTATCAAAGCTCAGAGTTTTCCATGGAAGCGCAAACCAAAGAAAGGCACTCATACTGGCACATGCACATAGTATGTATAGACATATGCGTACCAAACACTGGATCATGTGTGACACCTAATCAGCGGTGAACTCCCAGGGTTACCATGCAAACAATAATTCCCAAGGCGGCGTGTTTTTCCCCATGGCAACAGTCCTCTGATGAAAATCCCCTTGACCTTTTGGGGAAAGAAAAGACCTTGGGCCCTTCCAATTGCCAGGCCAACCTGGAGATTTTTCTCTTCGCCAAAGTCCCTCGCCCTCCAATTGCCCCGGAGTTTCTCGTGTCTCCGGCCAAGCCACCGCTCCGAGTCCGTAAATTGGATCCTGGACTCGACGACCCGACTCGCTCGCACGCCGAGCGTTCGCCGAGGGTTCGGGTCTACGGGGAAGGAGGAAAAGGGAAAACCCACAGGGACCACATGCAAGGCTAGGTCCTCCAGTAGAGAGGTTCGAATAAGATGGTACCAACATTCTTTCTGTTTTGTCTATTTCAGTAGGGGAACTCAAAAACCCCTCAAAAAAATGTAAAAGGACACTGCTGGGGGACCTAGAAGGCTTACAAGAACGTGGCCCGAAAGAACTAGCCCTAAAAACCTGACCTCGATCACTTGGTGGTCTTTTTTAGGGGAACCCCAAAATGGTGTTGTTTTCCCTTTTGGTGTCCCTTGAAAACAACCAACAAAGGCTTCCCTCGAGAAAGGCAGATTTATCTCCTTTCGCGAATGGTTTCTCCATCATTTCGGAGACCTGCTGGGAAATGGTTCCCAAGAACCATGAACCATGTGTACAACATTGCTTGCAACCTTTCCATTGAAATGAACGGCCTCCCTTACAAGGGGGTTCTACACAAACATGGGGAGGCTGATTCAGTGGAAAAGGCAAAGCATGGTGTAGAACCTCCTGAAAAGAAATAGTCCAACAGGGTGCGCTTCGCTTGCTTTGAATGGGTCGTAAAAGGGTCCAAAAGAAATGCATCTATTTGAACAAGGCTAACATGCAGCCATGTACAAATTCCTGCATCATGTTCTATTCCCTGATGGAACGCTAGGAACAACTGTTCAATGAGGATAGCGTTTGAGGCTCGGTACCCTTCTTTGGTCGCATTTTTGAGGGAGACAAACATTCTGAGGGGTCCGTCCGAATCCCTACTAGGTCCTCCAGTAGAGAGGTTCGAATAAGGGTACCCTTTTTTCTGTAGTCGATTCCAGTCGGGAACCCTCCCTCAAAAAAGTTGGTAAAAGGGCACTACTGGAGGACCTAGCCTATTTCGACACACACGCACAATGGTCTCTCTCGGGAAGGATCACAAGTCAGCCAGCCCGTTACGAAATCCAGGCAATCACCATCTCTTCCGGTTGAAATTCCCCAAAGAGCACTCATCCCCAAAAAGTCACCTTGACACTCAAATTACCCTGAAACGTGTGTGATATTGCCCTACACATATGGGATGAATTCCTGTTTTCAGGATAGTTAGAGGGTCCAGGCACTAAAAATGGGCAACCGTTTAAGGGGAACGGTGTTTGGGTTTCTTCGGAGGCTCTCCCATAGACAAGCCCAAGACATCATCAATCAGCGAGCCATGGACAACGTGCACGAGTGGTTTGATTACAAGGACAACTCCAGGATTCATCAAATCAAACCCGCAAAATGGTTTCACCCAGGATCCTTCTGCCAACCCCGGGAAACTTCGACTGAGAAATGATGCGGATGGAATCGCAAGTTTGGGATGCTGCCTATTTGCAAGTACCAGTTAAGATCCTGCCCACTAGATGAATGTTGACAACTGCATTATTCAGAATGCCTGAACACTTGATCAACGCTAGCAGCACGCATAATCCTAAATTTAAGACTTGCGAAACCAGCCAACCATTGGAAAATGCGGTTTTATTTTTTTTGTGAGATGTAGAGCAAGCAACAGAGCAAGAAAATAGTGATCCCAAGTTTCGGGTGGGGAAAAAAAGCAAGGAAAAAGTGATTTTAGAGCAAACAGTGGGCACTAAAAAGGCAAGAATGCAGCAAACAAGAGACCAGAAATACCAAGAAAATAGCAAGACAATTGTGAAACAAAAAGCAAGAAAATTGTGATCAACCCTCGAAACCAGCAAATCTGCAAATCACAGCGGGAGATCACTATTTTCTTGCTTTTTTGGAGTGGGAAATCCATATTTTCTTGTTTTTTTTGGAGGCGACGACCCTCGAAACCCGGAAATCTGCAAATCACAGCGGGAGATCACTATTTTCTTGCTTTTTTGGAGTGGGAAATCCATATTTTCTTGTTTTTTTTGGAGGCGACGACCCTCGAAACCCGAAAATCTGCAAATCACAGCGGGAGATCACTATCTTCTTGCATTTTTGGAGTGGGAAATCCATATTTTCTTGTTTTTTTTGGAGGCGACGAAACCGGAAATCTGCAAATCACAACGGGAGATCACTATTTCCCACTCCAAAAATGCAAGAAGATAGTGATCTCCCGCTGTGATTTGCAGATTTTCGGGTTTCGAGGGTCGTCGCCTCCAAAAAAAACAAGAAAATATGGATTTCCCACTCCAAAAAAGCAAGAAAATAGTGATCTCCCGCTGTGATTTGCAGATTTCCGGGTTTCGAGGGTCGTCGCCTCCAAAAAAAACAAGAAAATATGGATTTCCCACTCCAAAAAAGCAAGAAAATAGTGATCTCCCGCTGTGATTTGCAGATTTTCGGGTTTCGAGGGTCATCGCCTGCCCAAAAAGCAAGGAAAAAGTGATTTCCCACTCCAAAAAAGCAAGAAAATAGTGATCTCCCGTTGTGATTTGCAGATTTCCGGTTTCGTCGCCTCCAAAAAAAACAAGAAAATATGGATTTCCCACTCCAAAAAAGCAAGAAAATAGTGATCTCCCGTTGTGATTTGCAGATTTCCGGTTTCGAGGGTCGTCGCTTCCAAAAAAATCAAGAAAATATGGATTTCCCACTCCAAAAAAGCAAGAAAATAGTGATCTCCCGTTGTGATTTGCAGATTTTCGTGTTTCGAGGGTCGTCGCCTCCAAAAAAAACAAGAAAATAGTGATTTCCCACTCCAAAAATGCAAGAAAATAGTGATCTCCCGTTGTGATTTGCAGATTTCGGGTTTTGAGGGTTGTCGCCTGCCAAAAAAAAACAAGAAAATAGTGATCTCCCATATAATCCCTATTTGGATCCTTGCTATTTTGAGGTGCCCAAATCACTATTTGATGACCATCTGATCACTATTTTCTTGCTTTTTTGTGTCAACTGTTGCAAGTGAATCACTTTTTTCTTGCTTTTCAGTTTGCTCTTAATTTTCAGATTGCTATTTTCTTGCTCCAACCCTCACTCCCAAATCACAAAATAAATTATTTTAACCTCCCTCAACGGTTGGCTGGACGAAAACTCTTAATCCTAAATTAAGCAGCTTGTCAGGTTGAATTCATGGAGCAAGGACACTAATCACTCATCCTGTTCTGACTCTCGTCAATGGCCTAACCCACTGCATAGTGATTTCTGCAGCAACATTACCCTCGGCTGGAGTCGACAACTCAGCATCCACCCCACATCCAAAGAGGTCACATGTACAGTGGCAATGGGAAGTTCGACGATGGTAAGTTGGAAACACAAATTTTCTTTCTATAGGTACTTCAGTATGTCCGAATCAACAGCGCCAAGCAGCGGTCATTATGGGAAGTGGCCATGGGTCAAAATCCAAATCGTACCCCCAGTTTTCACATCCCAATCCCCACTAAAATAGGTTCTAAAATGGGTGGTAAATTCACCCACCAGCCAAAAATGTGATCAAAACGGTTTTGACCACCAAGCACGTAGAATTTACTCCAAATGGGTATGGGTCAAAAATAAACCACCAGGAATTGGACTGCGGGTTTTGGTCCATGTTTCCATTTACCAGGGCAACCCATTTTGGGGTTACCCTATTTTTGACCCACAGCCAAATCATTGCATGAACTCCCGGCAAGGGAAGTTGACCAGCCCAATGCCAGCGCAGCCAAGCCGCGGGTAGATGTTCGAAACGCAGCGCCGGAAGCGTCGCTTGATGGTTGCCATGGAGATGTCGAAGCACGGCGGCAATCTCACAAACAAACAAACTAAACATAAACTGCTATCTGTATCACAAACAAACAAAACAGCCATACTTGAACAGATCTCCAACATGACAAAGATGGCTTGGGACATTTCTGTCGAATTTTAGAGGCCCACGGTTGCTATGGCTGTGTGCTCCCATCGAGTGTGTGTGTGTGTGTGTGTGTGGCAGTTGGTGCTTGGTGGCTGTGTGGCTGGTGTAAAGTGGGCGTGGCTCAAAATTAAACAGGAGAGGTTACGCAGGTGTTGGTCCATGTTTCCACTTACCAGGGAGCTGTGGTCGCAGGGTGCCAGTTGTGGAAAGTCCCCACGCAGGGGGCGTTTGGTACCGTGCATGGACACAATCCTGCATCACCTAAGAAACCCTTGAATGATGATTCCCCTGTAAATACCAACAAGCGATGGTTTCTCTTTGACTCAAAGTGGTGCAGGATTTTGTCCATCCACTGTATTTAACTAGGTTTGATTGTGTCCGACATCTCTCGGCACACTCTGTGCATACGGCCGAAACACAGCTTCATGTGCTGCTAGCCAACAAGATGCATGCGACATCTCAACTCAGTCCCCTGCTAAAGGTTTAACTTGTTCCCCTCTAAACCCTAAAAGCCGACAAAAGCCTAGGGGGAAGGCTGGGAACCGCCAAGTTGATTCGTCCTGGATGCACAAGTGATCTCTGTCGAGCTGGTTTTGCTTTGCATCGGCTTCAGCTTCTGCTCAAATAAAACGTGGCCGTCTGGCGGCCGCTGGCAGTCATTTGAGGCGTGCGAGGAAGATCCTTCAGGTTCACATGTGTGTGTGTGTGTGTTTAGCCATGAATCTAGGAGCACTGCCGCCACTGCGCTAATGGCTAAGGTTCGTGCCTGTACCACTCTGGGCCCTCCAATAAAACCCAATCTTGACCCCAAACAAACAAAGTCGGGACCCTTGGGCTGCAGCAACAACCGGACACAAGGATCGTGGATGGGGGGGGGGTTGGGCCAAGCTTAGAGTGGGTGCCTCAAACGCTTTACAGTAGTATTGGCTTGCAGTCGGTCTGGACATATGAAAACGTTCAATCACGGGCCACAAGGATCACAAGGGTTAGCTTGGCCCATGCGCCGCTGGAGGAGCATTCCAAAGGGCCCAAAGCTTTTTGCGTTTTGTGGCTCCTGTACGCAGTACTACCCACCGCTATAGGTTAACAGGGGAAACCAACATGTACCTCGAGGTAGGGATCCCTGGTAACAATAGAGGCAACCGGAAGCACTGAGGCGATAGCGCGGAAGAATCCCATCGCAAGCGATGCAACAACCCATCCGTGCGCAAAGTGACCATGGCTCAGAGCTACAGACCGGGTCCCTGTTCCGATCCTTTGCTCAAAGAGTTCACCAAACCAACTACAAATCTAAAAATCGGAACCGGATGGCAAAGCACCAGGAAGGTATTCGCAATGTGCCATCCCTGGCTTCATAGTGAGTGGATCGTTTTTTCCCGGACCGGGTCTGTTTTCTCTGATCCTTTGCTCAAAAAATGGAGACCCGAACTCATGGTGTCCCTTTCTACACCCTCCCCACCTGCAGAATCGAAGCCTCACCCAGGCCCCCGGAACCCTCCGAAAGGAAAGCACCTCCTCCTATGAAAAAATCGGTCGGAGGAAAAAAACAACTCCGAGCCGCCGGGAAGGGGGCCGGTTTTCTGGGGACTTCTTAGTAAGAGGGGTCTTTTTGAGGGTTGGAAACCCCACCAGAAGGGAGCCCAGCATTTTGAGAAACACGAGAATTTCTGCATTTCCTGAAATGGCTTAGACAAATTGACTTTGAGAAATTGAATCCAAAGCCAGGGACCGCTGCTGGTCCATGTTCGGAATAGCGGGGAACCCACACCAACACGACCCACGCCATTTAAAAGGATCCAAATAGATTTAACACGGCTAGCCACATTCTGAGTATCCTGAAATGTGGCGATGTTCCTTTTGGCTCCCCTGGCTCCCCTGCAACCCACCTGGGGCGGTCTAACTTGGACATTTCAAAGCAACAAGTCCTGACGGATTCGCTTCGCCCAGAAAGATCGAAGTGGAGCCCGCAAGGCCAAGGCAATCCCCTAATATATGGGCGTGGCTCAAAACGATCGGAGGGGTTACGCAGGTTTTGGTCCATGCTTCCACTTACCAGGGTTCGATTTTGGTACCGGCTTTTTGAGCCACAGCCATATATACACATGACCTTACACAAAGGTCCACAAATACAGTATTTCGTCTTACACATCTGCCAAAAGGACACTTGCCTTAATTTGGCCGGTCAATGAGTCTGCTGAGACGCGATTCCGGCCGGTCGGCATGAGGCGCGCAACAAAAAAGTCCGGCCGGAGTCACGCCCAATGCAACAAACAACATGTCGAGACAAGGCGAACAGAAAAAAAAAAAGAAGAAAAAAAAACGTTTGCCCAACCATGCTAGAACCACTCCCCCCCCGCCCCATAATTCATGTTTTTGAATGCACCCGGCAGCATCGCAGGCCGCAGGCAGCTGCTGCAGCAACCAAGAGCGCCAGCGGCCTCGGTGCTTATTTTATTTTATTTTGTTTCGCATCTATTTGTGTCATTGAGCAACCAAACCGGAGCAAACGATTGGTTCAGCCATGGTGAAGGCTTACGTGGGGTGCTCAAAATAGGAACCGGACCCCTTTTTGGATGGATTGAGAGGGACGCAAAAAGGACACCTTCCTGCAGATTTTGAGAAACACCCACACAGGCTTTACCATGACCTCAACTGCCGGACCCTACTAAAATGGCGAATAAAGCTGAAGCATATTTCAGCCGCATCACCATCGGCTTTGGAGCACCTGATCTAACGCTCACAGGAGGGGAGGGGAGGGGGGTTCAATGGCAATGGCCTACCCCCTCGCTACAAAGGAGGTGACCGATCGGATTTCTTACCTCTAGGTTTCCATGGTTTCCC
>CAUJNA010000646.1:145000-182500 GCA_963377175.1 Effrenium voratum | reverse complement strand
ATCCCCCCTACCATAAGGGGGAGGGGGGTGGGTGGTCCCCATTTCAACTCATTCAGTTTCCCAGAAAGGGAAATGGTTTACTAATGGAGATCTCCAGGTGAAATCCCCCCTCCCCCAGTTTAACTTTTAGTGAGTCGAATGGAAGAAATTCCCTGCGGTTCGAACCAAGGTGTCTATCCAAAAGAGAGGGGTACGCTGTGGGCCCTAGTGGTTTTCCATAATGGTTGTTTTTGCAGACGTGCAGACAGGGACAGCGTACCCCTCGCATGTCAAAAACGGATGTCTTTGCCGTGCGCCCGCTCAAGGGAATGGGAATTGACCCTTTCAACCATCCCCGATTTGGCTTTCTCTATTCCCTACTGAGCAATTCGTGAGCACCCGCAAGTTATTTTCTATAGTCGGACCCTTTGGCGGACATGAGTGGACGTCTATGTGGGGATTTATGTGAACATTCAATGCTGACTAAGCACCAGCAAGTATAGTCGGACCCTTTGGTGGACATATGTGGACGTCATGGGGATTTATATGAACATTCAATGCTGACTAAGTCATCAAGGCCTAATAGTTGTTTTTTCTTCTTTAAATGCAAAAACTTGCTGTTTCTGGCCCATGTTTCGGTGTCTGAAATGTTTAGCAAACAGGGAAAGGTGGGTGGATTATATGATTTTGGCCAACTTAGTCTTGCTGGAACAATGGTTCAAGAGCCTTCTATCCTTATGGTCTTATGACTCTGTCCCCCTCTCAGTTTCTCTTCCTTTATATAGTTCTTGAATTGAATTATTGTTGCTCCTTTGCTATGTTTCTTTCTTTCGGTCTCTCTCTCTCTCTCTCTCGTTCTCCCTCTCTACCTCCCTCTGTCTGAGATCTGGGGTCCATCGCCATGCGTGCTCCGCATGGCGCTATGCATGGGCCCCTGCTTCATGTGAAGGACAGCTTTCATTTGGCCATGGGTCAAGATTCAAATCGTACCCCCAGTGAACATCCCAATCCAACCACTAAAATAGACTAAAGCTGGTGCACTACAGCACAAAACAAACTGGGAAATGCTTGACCCCACAAACTTGGCCCACATCCGGGGTACAAAAAGAAACTATGTCTTCCTGAGTCTGCTTCATATTTAGCCCCCCTGAAATCTAAAATCAATGGTTTGCTTTGGAACATCCCCCCTACCATAAGGGGGAGGGGGGTGGGTAGTCCCCATTTCAACTTATACAGCTTCCCCGAAGGGAAATGGCTTACCAATGGAGATCTCCAGTCGAACTCCCTTCCCCAATCAACCATCTCTGGGCTGTCACATCCCCTGCTAAAAGTGTTTCACTTTTCGTGGGTGAAAAAAATCGGACATCCAACCGCTAAAACCAACTGACAAGCTTAAGAGCTCCGGAAACGGATGGCAGCCACCCGCAAATATATATATATATATATCCGAGTCCTCCAAACCCAACCCCCGCGAAATCCGCGACAACTCGCCCCTCCGAAATCGCCCGAGGCTTTCGCCGAAAGCCTCCCGCAGCTTGGCGGCGAGGTACTCGCCGAACCAACTGCGGCGCCCGTCCGGGCGCAGCAGCCAGAAGCCGTTGAGCCGCTCCATGTCCGCCACCCCCACCTGGCCATCCACGATCCAGAGGCTCCGATTCGATTGATGGGCCTTCAAACAACCTGGTTTGGAGATCCCCAACCACCAATTCCCGGGGTGTCTAATGGGCAGTGAAAGGTCCAGGAGCCTCTGGGCAAAGAAAAAACGACTTGGAGCCACGAGAAACGCACCGAGTTTCGAGAAGTCGGTGGTTGTTTTTCTCCGAATCTGAAGCCATTCCCAAAAAACCTTAACAAGTTCCATGAGTTGCGAAAATGGGACCTCGGAGCACAAAGGAGTTGCCACCAGGGGGCAGGGAAGATGGCGCAATTCCCTTCCGGAAAGGGGATTGACGATACCCTCCCTCCAACACAGCGCGTGACTCACCTGACAGAGGTCCCTTCAAGAGGAGACTCATCTTGCAGGTACCTCCCCACAAGTGCCATGTTAGTGGAGGAAGGGAAAGTTGGAACTTTTCTTTTCCCCAACTTTCCGACTTTCAACCAACTGGGTTCATGAGAGGTGCTGCGATATTGCAAAAACTAGAACAGGAGCTCTGGGCACAAGTAGCAAGAGAAGGGAAACTTTGGCCAGAAGGAAACCAAAACAGGCCCACATCGTACCCCCAACAGCAACCCCTAGGAAAAGCTTCCGTAAGCCTCCCAATTGGAGCTGCCCCGTATCGCCGATCTTTCTGGGCCGATCTCCACCAAATCCGTAGCTTTCAACTATTCTAGGGGTTGATTCCCCCTTTTTGTTCGACCATCGTTCTTTTCAAAAACCAGATCTGTTTTTCCTGGGTTTTTGGTGGTTTCCTGAAAAGATTTGGATCCCTGGAAAGAATGGGCAAGGTACCCCTAGAACTATTGGGGAACAAAGCAACTTTCTCGTTGGTCAATAGGAGTTGGCGCCCTTTTCTTCAGCACGCAATCAGGCATAGACGGTTGTTTTCCAATAGGTTGTGCCCCATGGTGGTCTCACCCAAGGCTTGGGCACAGTCCCAGTTTTCTGCAGTTGCTGAAGTTTAGTTCCGTTTCAGTGGAAGGGAAGGTGCCTGAAATGTCCCGGACTCGCAATTCATCATGGACTACTGGACATTTTGTTTTTTTCCTTTCCTCATCTACAAACACGGGATTTGCTTCGCGATTGAAAAAACAAAAAAAACACTTCTAGGGTTCAAACCCCAAAAGAATGGTTGGCCCATGTTAGACGGTGACAGTTCAGCTGCTCAGTGTAACCCCATTAAAAAAAAATAAAATGGTTGCCCCAATTTAGATGGGCAAACAACCTTCTTATTGTTTCTGTCTGATTTGTTTTGTTTCCTTCTTCTTATTTACAAACAAAGAAAAAGAAAAACACACATTCTAGAATTAAACTAACGGTTTCTCGTTAAGCCGAAATCCTCTTAGAGGGACAGACAACAGTACTATTCATACCTGGAGTCTCCATGACCCTTAAAAAAATGGGCCAACGACCCCATTATTTTGGGCAATGACCGATCCATTTTGTAAGGGTCAGAAGGAGACTCCAGGTAGTTTTTCTCAAACAAAAAGGACGCCCAAATGTTCCATGAGAGCTCTTCCTACTGTGGATGGACGAAATTCTGCACCACCTAAGAAACCCTAAAATGATACGATCCCCTGTAAATACCAACAAACAATGGTTTCCCATGGTGTCTTGGGTGGTGCAGAATTTCGTCCATCCACAGTAGGTCCCCCAGTGCCCTTTCTCCCCCTCTAGCCCAGACACCGGCCAATACAACCCAGTCAAATTCCTTACATAGGCTCTCGTTCAATCTAACTCCAACAAACACAACACTTCAAGGCGAACAAAAAACCCAAAGCTGGCCAAAAACCCTTTTTTGGGAGGGTTCCACCAGTCCACCGCCTGGACCGCCCCACACCGAAGTCGCCGATTCCAAGCGCTCGCCTCCTGGCGGCACCGTCCGTCAGAGCTGCAGCCAGGACCCGGGTGGCACTCCTCGAGCGAAGGTCTCCAGCCGTGGCTTTATTGTTTGTACTATTATTATTGTTAGTGGTGTTCTCCTTATCTAGTGTCATGATTATTATGATACATTTATCTATCTATTTCTTCATTTATGTGTTTGCCTTTGTTTTTCATTCGAAATCTGTATTTTTTATAACCCAAAGGAAACCACCAAAGTGACTGAACTCTTTCCTAAAGCATTCGCTCGCTTGCCAGCCAAGCAACGACGTCGACTCAGCCCTGGGGTTCCGCTCGCTTGCCAGCCAAGCAACGACGTCGACTCAGCCCTGGGGTTCAAACCACCGCCCGGAACGGAAGGGTTGTTCCTGCTCGTGTTAAGGGTTTGGCCTTCCAACACGTTGCTTCTTCTCTTTCATCCGGGGTCAACATTCCCACGTCAGAACTTCGTTTCAGCCCTGAGAGCTCACGAAACTTCCGCGCTCGGAAGTCTCTCGCGGGGAATGGCCCGATGACTGGCCGCACGCATCTTCCGAGAAGAGAGGGAGTATGTTAGAAAGGCGGGTGCTAAATAGCCATATGTTTCGTTTAAATATGTATATATGTAAACTGAAAGGACCCCAAAGGAGATGTGTAATCACGACAGCCAGCTTTGCTACCGGGTGTTCTCAGAGCTCTAGCTTCTTTTTTTCGGGCTAGGCGAAGCCCACAAGGCCTGATTTAACCCCTGGCCCTGGGGTTCAACCCCAATTAAAACGAAGGTTCACCCAATTTAGGTGAGGCAAATAATGGTGGTGATCTGAACCCCCATTGTTTTCATGCTCTACTAATAGGGGGCGCGGGCCCTGACTCCCGGACTGCGCAGCAAAGCTATTGCGGCGAAGACAATTCCCGATGCCAAATCGCATGTAGCAGTATTTTATTATGACCACTTCTTGGGAGAGAGCGAGCCCGAGCATAGCCGCCCCGAGTCTCTTCTTTTTTGGCTCATACTTGGGAGGGAGTTCTTACAAATCACAGAACATGCGACTTGTGTGGACCATTCGGGAGTGAATTCGAATCGGCCCGCCTGCTTTCCCAAAGGGTGGGAGATTCCATGGAATTGGATGTCCACTTGCCGTCTCCAATTCAAGCTCCAGCCCATGTTTCCCAGCTCCAGCAAAGCCTCACGCGGAGGAACCTACATGGGACCAGCAAACTGCCCTCCAAAAGCCACCTCAGCTGCCTGCAAAACTCCGCCTGGCCTGTAGTCAAGAAAGCCAGCGAAAAGCAAACCTTGCCCGGCCAGTCTGCACGCAAAGAAAGAGCCCGGCCAGTCTGCAAGGTCTCCAGTTCGGGGGAAGTTGAGGGTCCTTCCGCAATGTCGGGCTCCAAATTTCCATTGTGACCCCGCATTTGGTCGCCCTTTCTTGGACGTGAACATGGGCGATCCCCAAATCGCCGGGGCCCCAAGCATTGCAGTAGGTCTCCCAGAACAGGATGTAGGACACCCCCATGGCCAGCGCGGAATTCACCACGTTGCCTGGCCAGCTCGTGGGAAAAGAAGGAACACACACGAGAGCCTCGTTCACTCCCGGTGCGTGAGGTGGAGGAGGGTTTCTTTTCCCCCCCCTCCCCTTTTTGTTCTTTTTTTTTTTCCGGTGGTTTCACGGTTTCAGGGTTTCACTGGTGGGATGGTTAGGGGGTCTTTCCCCCCTCCCCCCCTTTTTGTGCTTTTCCCGGTGGTTTCAGGGTTTCACTGGTGGACGGTTGTAAAAACACATTGGTGGGTGTGGCTTGGTGCCCCGTGTCCGTGCTTCGAATCCAAGGAATCCAACTCAGACCCGAATCCATCGTGTCGACACAATGGACATGGCAAAATTAGAGAGTCCCCTTTGCGGTTCGGAATTCCCGAAATTTCGAGTCCACCGCGCCCCTCCCCAAACAAAAATATTTAGACTGGACATTTCAAGGAATCGCAGTTACCAAGTGGTCTCTCTCAAGAGTGCTGTCTTACCTCAAAGAGGCGGGGGAGTTCCCTCAGCCTCCCCGAGAAAAAAAAAAGAAGAAACAAAAAAAACGTCCCAAACTTTTGAAGACTTTGACGAGTGACCCAGGACGTAGCTGACATCCTCTGCCGGCGTCGTGCTCTGTGCCAGGCCGAACCTCGCTCGTTCTTTTCGGCGTACCGACCGAATCGGTCGGACCAACCTGGGGCCTGAAATCATGATTTTCGGACAGGGCTCTGTCCAAATCATTCATCAAACAAGTGGGCTGTGGCTACGAATCTGTGATAATTACACCAAAAGGGCCGAACCCCAAATCGACTAACTCCCACAGAAATTTGGGGGAGATTCCCGAAGATATCACAGAAGTGGGGATAAACCCCGAGTGATCCCACAACCCTGAACAGGTCTATCCATTGGAACTGGTTTTTTGGGAACAACCACATGTAAATTGTTTCAGGTGGCAGGAAAAGCATGCACGGCGCTCATTTGGTGACATAATCTCCAAGAGTTCCTTGAATGTCCAAGAGGGCGTCACATTCCGGCCAACACCATGAACCGCTTCCTGCCAATGTATCTACCTCACATCTTGACCCATCCCGAAAGTCAAAAACAACGCAAGGGCCACTTCAAACGAGGCTATGTCTTGGTGTCAACTGAGAGCACACTCAGTCAGCTATCGTTGGTCCCAAATTGACCTGCCATCTTCCAACAAATCCAACGGAACAAGTTGTCAGCGGTGCTGGCTCCTTGATGAGTCGCAAGTACTTCATTAAACTTCCTTCATTTCGACTTCAACTGCCGTGAACTATAGATGTTTTGTTGGCGCTGCATACAAAGCGTACATCCTGACCTGTAGTATCATTTATCCCGCGGAAGCACAACCTATCCTGACAAGTGTCAGGTATGTCATGGGCCGTCCGTTGAAAAGAAACACCCACCCGCACACACGCATGCACAAACATTCCGACTAGACAAAGGGTCGCAAATCTGAAGTTGGTCAGAGCTGATCAGGTTGTATTTGGGTTATCGACTGTCCATCTGGCATTTGTCTACGAACATGGCTTTTGTTTAGTGTGGATATGTGCTTAGTGTGTATATAGATATACATAAACATACACCACTGCAAACGTGACTCTGAACTGTGTAACCTGGTACATGTGTGGTGAGGCCAAATGCAATGCGGCAAACTATTTTGGCAATGCGGGCAAGCTGCACAACTCAAGGATGGGCCATAATGTAGCTAATTTGTCGTCAAGGGTCAAGGTGTATTTTAACACGCATCTATATATATATACCCCTTACTCCAAATACCCGCCTTTTTCAGGGTATTATTTGAAAAACCGGGTTTTCCACGGTGAATACATCCTTTTTTAGTAGACGGTCGACATCATACCCAAAGAAAGGCGGGTATTTGGAGTAGGAAGCAAAATATATATATATATATATACATATTACGGTCAGCCCCCCATGATCTACCTTGTGCTTTTTGAAGTCCTTTCACATATTAGTTCTTGCGTATTCACAGTACACACTTTAATGCCAACACCCTGGTCTTGTAGTGTGTTTTTTGCTTTTTTTTGTTTTAAAGAAGACTTGTAGACTGGTGTTTTAATGCAGAATCATCAAAGTGCGTGTGTGTGTGTGTGTGTGTGTGTGTGGTGCGCAAAAGCCCTGACCGGATTGTTTCTGGGGGCATCCCACGCTGAGTTGGGCCTACAAAAAACACATGCATTTGTACGGTGCTGTCTTCTTCCCTGCGCTTGCAAAGTACTTAAACAAAGCACGCCTTTTTGGACATGTGCCAAAAATTAAACCATACGTCAGCTCGATTTGACCAAAAACAACTAGAGACACCCCAACAACAAGCTCTGGGGGAGAATCCTGAGTTTCAGCCCCAAACTTTGCATTGGTGCTCTCGCGATTTTATTTGGTTTTGGTTGTCCCTTGTTTTGCTTTTCAACCCTATCCCACAAAAACCAAGAAACAACGCGAGGTTCGTTTGTCCTTTGACATGAGGCCTTCTAAACAACCAACACAATACCTATATACATATATATATATGTCCTGTTTTTTTTCCAGAAACAAAACCACAACACACACACAATGTTTGTTTGTTTGCTTGTTTGAACAAACCACACACACACAAACAAACAACAAAACACAATACAAATCCCCTGCGCATGCCAAACCTGCCCCCCACGCCAAGCAGCTCCCCGAGCATGACGGCTCCCATGCCAGCTGGGGAGTGCGATGTGCGGTTGTGCTTGGAGGCCACGTACCTGCAACGAACCCACCGATTTGAGGAAGTCCGTTGCTTTTTGTCTTCTCCTGCTGCGTTGGCTTGATATCATGTCATTTTTCCTAATTGAAATTGCGTTTGGGTCATTGACCTGCTTCTTTTTTCCCATGTGATCGGACGCTACCTGGAGTCTCCATGACCCGTTTAAAAAGGGGGTCATGACCCCTTTTGGGTAATGACCAACCATTTTCTAGGGGCTCATGGAGACTCCAGGGCTACTCACAGTTGGCCATGGGTCAAAAACCCCTACCCCAGTGAACATCCCAATCCCCACTAAAATAAAGCCTAAAATGGGTGGTGCACCTACCAACCAAAATGGGATCCCAAAACGGTTTTGACAACCACAGCCATTTCCCTTTGACTTTTTTCCCCAAAGACGAGCCATGCGATCTGGGCTTGAAGCAGAATCCCTGCCTCATCGCCGCCTCGAAGTCCTGCAAGTCCGCTTGCGTGTCGTAGCTACCTCAGGCATCGCGTCTGGTGACCAGCTCATGCTCAATGGGGATGGCTCCAAATAGAAAACAAGGCCCTCAAAACGGTTTCTCCTGACAAAGCTTCCGTTTGCTTCAGACCCCTGGCAAAAATGAAAAACCTGTCCAGTAGTGATAGTTTCCATTTGAAGCCAACGGGGACTAGGTCCTCCAGTAGACAGGATAGAATGAGGGTGCCATCTTTCTTTCCGTAGTCTATTTTAGTAGGGGAACCCAAAATCAACAAAAAAGGGTACAAGGGCACTACTGGGGGACCTAGGAAAACAAGGCGCTCATTTGATTTTTTTCCTTCTTCGGCTTCCCACTTATAGGTGGTTTGGAGTGGTGGTTTGGAGTGGTGGTTTGGTGGCTAAGTGTATCCCAGTTTAACCTCTGCAAGATCCCCAAACCACGAAGCCAAACTAAGGGTTCCCGATCGACACTTCTAAGTTCCCTTAGAACCAACCTCAAAAGAGGTACCCTCAAAACACCTGAAACCCAGGTTTCCCGATAAGAGTCTGCATCGTTTTCTAGACGCAACTCCATTTAGCTGAAAAGGTGATGTCAAAGAGCTGGGGAAGTCTACGTGGTTCCGCCAGTCCGCACCTACGGCCAGTGAGGTTCGTGGAAGCGGTGGACAATTGGCAGAGTTGCGAATTGGAGCGAGTCGAAGTTTCTACCCTCGATGTTGGTCGTCTTGTGGCATGAAGCAAACCCTGGGTCCTCCAGTAGAGAGGAGGAAGAATAAGGGTACCATTTTTTTCGGTAGTCTATTCTAGGAGGGGAACCCACAAACCCAAAAAAGTTGGTAAAAGATGTTGCTGGACCACAAGCTTGCCCTTCATTCTCCGTCAGAAAGGGCTTCACAAAAAGGGTCCGCAACACCGGCATGCATCCGGGGCACCACAAATGAACTTGTGATTGCGCGCAAGGGCCTTTTCATGACATACCCATCTCTGAGGCGAATAGGCCGTTCCGGGGCCCAAACCACCGTAAAGCTCATGTCTGCAAACGGCTTATCCTCTACTCCACCAGCGGGGAGCCCTGCAAAAGCCGCTCGCTCATCGCTCCGATTTTGCCGCATGGCGCGTTCTTTTGGCGCCGAGCCACGCGGACATTCCATGCGTGTCTGCTTGCCGGATCCGAGGACCCTGGAACCGAAATTGTTCGGGCAACGGGAAATCCATGATCAACAGCTAGGTCCTCCAGTAGAGAGGCCAGAATAAGGGTGCCATCTTTTTTTGCTGTAGCCTATCTGAGTAGGGGAACCCTCCCCCCCCAAAAAAGGGGAGAGACGGGCACTACTGGGGGATTTAGATATGTTGATCGGGGGTGGCTCTGGATCACTTTGGGGTTCAGATCAGCCTATTCATTTACCAGGTTGATTTCATCCGGTTGAGAGAAATATGGATTGTGCATGGCCTTGTTTTGAGGATCTACTATTGTTGGCGTCGTTTTAAAACGAAACCAACATGAAACCTTGACCGATGTGTTCAATGGTGTGTCAAAGAGATGTTGCACGGCCGGCTCTAGCTCTCAATGCTACATGTCCGAAGTTCAAACCTCCCACTCGTGAGGCCTTTTCTTGAGCCATCGGCCGTTTTCTGTCGAGGACCCTTGTTCCAGCCCTAGAAATTCGAAGCCGGAGCCACCAACTAGCCGAGCCACAGTTTTCGGCTCCCGGTTCCATTCATGTCGCCCAGTCTGTTCAATCACTTGAGGATTGTTGTTTCTGGGGCGTGGATGTTTTTTGCTTTTTTTTCCCCAAGAAGGAGCCACTTGTCAGATAGGCGGATTGGCCATCTGTTCGGCCCCTGGTTGGTTTCTGGATAGTTTGCCATCCTACAGAATGGAAGAGCTACACCCAGAACAAATGTTCGGACTCCCGTTGCAAACGTACTCCTACTTGGCGGGAACCCCGTGTTGATCGGAAGGTTCTGCTGGTTTGCAAGACCATGGCTCACCCAAATCAACAGCAATCAGCGATACCTCGGCTTTCGCCCCCCAACACAAACAGTAATTATGTAGGTTTGATTATTGTTCAGAATATCTAGTGAACCTTCAAAAGTAAAATAATTTTAAACAAGGATCCCAGGATCACTCCAGGACACATGCAAATGAATTAACTTGTCGGGATGCTCTCCCCAAACACTCAATGGCTAGCGCCTTTGTGCGCCTTGCTTTGGTTGCATCATCCTGCAGGCTGCAGGAAGTCAGGCAGTGGGACCAGATGCAAAACACAACGTGAGCGATTGCAAAAAACAAAACACCTGCTTCATGAAACATGTCGAAAACCAACAGGTCAACAACGATTGTTGTCTCCTCAACCATGTTGTGCTTGTTAAGATTCTAGTAGGTACCACAAGCTACAAAAGTTGGAAACTCCAAGTGGCAGCCCACTACTTGCTGGCTCTCAGTAGGGAAGACGTCCAGGGATTTTGGCAATGAACCCAGTGATTCCTTTGAAGGACACCTAAACGGATGGTTCTGTTCAGCTTATTCCCCGCAATTTGGAGCCAGCAAGCATGCACCACTCCCCAAAGCTCAATACTCAGCTGTCTAAAACCGACCTTTCGACCTTTTGGGTGTCCCATGTCGGTCCATGTTTAGTCAACGTCCCAAAAGGATAACCCTTTTTCTGGGTTGGTTGGGCAACTGAGAATACCCAAAATACAGGTGGTTGCAACATACCCAAAATGAAGGCGGCTGCAAAAGAGATCGCCAGTGTCCAAAAAGAGACTTTGCCTGCTGTTCGTATCCCGGACTGAAACGGAAACGGTGCTTTGAGGATCCTGAACTACCTAGTAAACAAATAAATAATATTTAAAAAAAAAAAAAAAAAAAAAAAAAAAAAAACGTAGGAGTTTGTACGAGAATACAGAGCTTGTGCATGTGTTTTTTGGTCTCCTCCAAAACAACCTCAGGTATACTCGAGGGCTGACTATGTAAAGCTGACCCCAATGAATAAACCTGTCCTGGTATTGGCGGCTAAATCCAGGGGCACTCCCCTATGAATCAACCAGGTGCACGGTGCACTAATCAGGGGTCGACATTCATCTGAACCCTAAAAAATCGTGGTGTACCTTCAAAGAAGTGGAAGACTAGCACCCGCATACCCGGGATCTCCTCCTAAATTGCCCCTGATAGAAGGCATCGCTGGGAGGAGTCTGGAAGATCAATTCTTGGATCTTAGGCATCCCTAGGGCCATGTTGAAAGGGTAGAGTCGATTTTGCAGGCCCACTCCCTAACAGACCAACCTTCCAATTCGCCAAATAGATCCTAAGTGTCCATGTGGGTATGGTGGGCCTCTCTTTCTTCCTTCTTTTTTTTTGGGGGGGGGGCTTTGGCCTACAAATCGACTTAAGTGAGTATGTCTTTTTCTCGGAGGACCCTCCCAACACAGTTGTGTTCCTCTTGGTTTCCCTTAAAACCCAGCAACAGAAGGGCACCCTCAAAAAATCCTCATAAGGGTCCTGGTATGTGTACGGATTCTTGCATGCTGTTCTGTCTTCTCTTCTTTGTTCTTGCTGCTTGGTGCTCCTCCCAAACATCCAAAGAACCCCAAAAATCCATTCCTAAGTCTCCACGCCCAACCGCCCCAGGCTTGGGGAGCAAAAAATCTCAAATTTCAGCAGTTCAGTGGTTGGATGAAAAACCACTCAGCCGCAACTTCTGCAAAAATGCCAAGCCCCAACCCTCCCCCCCAAACCCCCCCCCCACTTCTTCCCCCGCCCCCAAAGCCCCAGCCCAGAGTTTCCTTCCACCAGGTAGTGCCGGCCCGCCAGGCGCTCGAAGACCTTTGCCACCTCCGCCGCCGGCGCCACCGTGCTGGCGGCCTCGCGAGTCCAGTTGGTCCCGGTGGTCCCGTTGGTCGGGTGGTTTGAGGGCAGGTCTGCTCAACCAAGTTACTAAGCAGGTGAAAACCATGGTCATAAGTCACAGCCTGTTATTCCCACTCGCCAGTTTTAACCATGGGTCTAAGTTATACCCTACTTCGCGAGTTGGTTGAACATCTAGGTCCTCCAGTAGAGAGGATAGAATACGGCTACCAACTGATTTTTGGTGGTCGATTTTAGTAGGGGAACCCAAAAACTCAAAAACAAAATGTAAAAGGGCACTACTGGGGGACCTTGCAGGAGCAACACTCTCTCATGTCGCCTGAAAGGGAAACAAAAAGGACACCAATTGAGTGGGAGGGATCCCCAATGTTGAGAAGGACATGGGCTTTACCACGACCGCAACCAACTGGAAACCAAAGTAAGGCCCAAGGGAACTACCCCTCAGACGCCCCGGTGGAAATCCCCGTGGGAAAAACAAGTCATCGCCCTGTTTGGGTGTTTTACTAGGTCCTCCAGTACCCGGACCTAGCAGGAGGAACACTCTCTCATGTCGCCATTTGGAAGGGAGACATGACCATGCCAAGCCCTGCGCGGTGCGGGGCCAAAGGGAGGGGGTTGCAAGGTCCCGGCTCACGACTCACAACCTCAGGTGGAATTGCCGGGTTTGGCGTCCTCTTCTCACTTCCTGAGTGGATTGGCTGGGAAAAAGAGGGAAACAGTTGTTGTTTCAATCATGCCTTCCCTAAAAGTGACTCTAGTCCTCTTGGTTTCCGTGTCTTTTCTGGTCCACGAACTTGGCCGTTCCAAAAGAGGGTGCACCATTTTGAGAAGTCCCCCCCACTTAGAATATAGCTTCGGTCCCTCGACACCTTCGTCCTTTAACCGTCCCCAAAAAACATGCTCAAGGGTACCACATGTGTACATGCACTATGTCCTGCCAGTAATTATGCCAATGTGTTTGGCAAAACAGATCATCACCACGAGCAAGAGGAATTCATGTATATACAAGCAGTATACATACACGTAAGCTGGGCCCGCAAATCCATATGGCAAATTCCAAGCGCCGGCTCATGCAACAACCATGGGCTGCTCACCCTTCGTGCAACCCCTCCCCCGGTATTCTGTGGGAAATCTAGATAGAATCGGGATCATTCCCAAAATCCCTCAAATGGACCACAGACTCTTGGCTAACATAAGCCGAAGCAAACCCCTTTGAGTAAAGCAACCCCCTTTTGGTTGAAGCACCCTTTTTGTGTGAAAACAGGGGTACACCTTAAGTATGATATCAGATACTCCTTCAACCCGAAAGCATGAACAAATTGCGGAGACTCCAAGGGTTCTCCTGTTGGTTTCCCGATAAATGCCCACCCAAAAGGGGCGTACCTTGAAAAAAAACAGACCCCAAAGGTTTGCCTTGTTTGGGTGAAGCAACTCCTTCTGGTTCAGAAACCCGTTTTTGTGTGAGAACCGGGGTTTATAACCTCCTTGCTAGTTTGGGGCTGCAACAGTCTCCAACAAAGATGCCGTATTTTTGGGGAAAACACGCCCCCCCCCACCCGCCTCCCCCAGCTCCTCCCCGCTCCTCCCGGTGCCTTCACCTCGCGCAAGGCCACCTCGGCGGCCGCCGCGGCGCGAGGGCCCTCCACTGCCACCAGCAGCACGGGGCCAGGCGCGTCCTGTTTCGGCGCGTTCCAGGCGCCCATTTTCGGAAGGGTCAGAAAGGAGGAAAGTAGTAGACAGCCAAAGTGATTCGGCAAGTTGTAAGTTGTTAGGTTGGAAAGTTGGTATTGGTATGTTGGAAAGATAGTAGGTGGTTAGTTGCAAATCGTATCAACAAAAAGCAACCAGACCAATTTCGGCCCCCTTTTTTGGGCAAGGGGCAACCAGGAAGTTGTTTCAACGATAAGTCTAATCATGGCACGAGGTGGCTCAACCCTGGCAAGGGTCTAGGGGTGCCGACTCGACAACACCTGTCCACGCGTCCACCCGGGTGTCTGGAAGACCATTTTCCTTGAAAAGGACTCTGGTGGGTTACATGTTCGGGGACAGGAAAATGTGGCTGGACCAAATCCACTTCGCACCGGCAAGTCGTGCTTTATGACAGAACATATACATACATCATTGGTGCAGGATTCTGTCCATGCACATCCTCCTGTCCACCAAAGGGTCCCTTTTGGAAACTAGTGTTACACCCGAAACGTCAGGTTTCATGGCAAAGCGGAGGGTATCCTCAATGTTGCTTGTTCGTGGTTGCCACCCCCAATGTGGAACCTGACCGGGGGGGTTCCTGGCAAGGGACACTCGGCTGAGTTCGATGTTTCGTGGTGGGCGGGTAATGACAAGGTTTATCCCAAAGATACGGGTTCTCACACTGGAGTCTCCCACAGGATGTCATGCTACTTTCCTTTTGGAAAACCAGGTCTCCCAAAGACACATCCTCCGAGGCACGCGGCGGGATCCTGAGAGACCATCCCTAAGTAAGGGAGGTGTGTGGAGAAGTTGGCGCGCCAGAGTTCCGTTTCTCGAGTCGAAAGGTAGACGCACATGCGGCAGATGTATCGCAAAAGCAGGCCGATTCGAAGAAAACTCTGGGACCCCACCCTTTGAAGCCTTCCGAACAGCCCAAGAGACCTTGGTGGTCGTTGGGTTTGGGGAGCAACAATTCAAACAACTTTTAGCAGTTAAGTGGTTGGATTTCAACCACGAAACCGCAATCAGTTTCAAATGTTTCAAATGTTTCCCAACAGCAGCCCAAGAGACCTGCTCCTTTTTGAGCCCACCGGCCCCCTGCTCACCCGCGGGCTCACATGTTCTTTCTTGTGTGTAACATCAACTGGTTGCAGTTTTCAGGTGCAGATCCTTTTGGGGTGACCTAGGGGGAAATGTAGGGGGTGTCTTCGTTTTTTTTGGGAGGTGCCATTTGTTGGGTGGTTAGGGATAACCAAAGGAAAACACCTTACGCCATTTTGGGGTCCTGGTCCAAATCCGACTTTGAGACACACCCCCATTTCAGCAAAGAAATAGTTTCAGGGTGGGCATGAGTCATGCTTGGTTCCCACGGCACGCCTCCACCACAGAGAACCCGAGTCAAAATCAAAGCCGATCGGTATTCAAATGGTCTACCCAAACCAATGTAAAGACTCAAATAAGAAGGCAGACATATCCGCACCGAATTCTGGCGACTGTCTCCGAACCTTCACTTACCAAAGGATTTTGACTATGGCTCTGCCTCCTTCCCGTCCTTGAGGCGCGTTTTCTCCGCCTCCTTGCTGAGTCGCAGCGCGGCAACAAGGAGCTTTGCAGTGCCCAGCGCATGCAACACGTCACGCAGGAGCCTGGGTGGGCACGAGGATCTTGCTGGCCACGAAAATCAAATCAAACTGAAGTCGAGCCGTTGAACATCCCGGAACCAACTCTACTCAAAGGTTTTTTCTCCTCAACCGCTGAATGGATTTGGTCGAAATCGGCCCAGAAAAATCGGGCGATGTCTGGGGTGGTCTGGGGCATCTTTTCTAGGCAGTTCCAGAACTTGGGGACACCTGGGCTTATGGATCACTTCCACTTGAGGTCACTGGCAATGAGAAAATGTGTCCGGTAGTGATATCCATTCCCTCTAAAACCAACAGGAGAAAATAATTAAAATATTCTTTTCAGCAAATGAAAGATCAAGTTTTCTTACCTGGCATGAGGCCATCTGCAATTTTTACAAACTGGACCCTCAAACTGCCCCAACAAAACAGTTCACCCCATAATCTTAGGGCAAACATGTCCCATGTTTCAGGGCCACTCGAGGGTCCCGGAATTCCCAAACCATGAATGAACTCAGCGGATTTCCGAAGAGGGTTTTCGCTCCGTGCTCTTTTTTTCCCAGGGCCTTTGAGATAGCCACCCTTGGGGAAATGGCTGAAAGGGGGCGGCGAAACAAAACCTGTTTGTCCCAGATCGGGAGGCGTTTTGCAGGTAACCCTTCGCTATGGTAGTTTGTACAAAAAGTAAGTGTACCCCTTACACCGAATACCCCCTGTTTTTAGGGTATCATGTCGACCCTCTACTAAAAAATAAGGAATTTACCTTGAAAAAACAGGTTCTCTAAAAAATACCCTAGAAAAAGTGGGTATTTGGAGTAGGGGGTATGATGGAGTCACTTGTCTCACTTCCAAAGACCTTCAGAAACGCTGTCAGACGCCAAACGTTTGAAGCTTGCGGGTCAATTTCGGACACCTTTCACCATCTAAAAACCACTAATCACCGTACAACCTAAGACACTGGACGGCGAGTTGAACCGCCAAAGTTTACCTTTCGAAATTGACGGATTTCTCAGATCCCGAGAAATCCGGAAAGGCGACTTTCTCGTCATGGAGTCCGCAGGTCTCTCGCCTGCTGTTCAAGAAGGGCACTGGGAATGTGAGCCACGGTGAACATGCAGCGGGCGGGGGGGGGGGGGGGCGGGGTGCCAATGGCACTGGATTCGCACTTGCCCAAAGAAACATGGAAATGGATGGTCCTCTTGGAACCTGGGCTGCGTCTGCACAGAAACTGGGAAACCGAAAGGTTAGCAGGTCGGTTTTGGGCAAGTGAGGATATTGGTGAGTACTGTAACCTTCATTTCCTGGCGGCAACCTGGTGAGCGTACCTAATGTTGTTCTCGACGACAGATGATGGTGAACATAGTACCCCTAACACGGTCCAACCCCCAAAAGGTCAAAAGAGGAAAACAAAGAAAAGAGCGTCTGAAACGGAACTCGGCGGGGAGTGAAAGGCTTGTTTTATCGATCCCAAGCTCGCGTCAGGGTCGTGGACGTGTCAAGTAGCTTTGCTCCAAAGATCAAAGCTACAGGGAAACCAAAGGACGGCCTTCACCCATGGGTTTGATACGGCCAAAGGAGCAACCCTAAACAACCCTACCCAAAACGTCCTTCAGGGCAAAAACAACAAAGCGAATAGATGGCACGGTTGAATGCTTAAATCACGGAAACCGCTGGCTACTTTCGACAAAAAAGGACGCCCATGGGCTTCTACGGACCCAAGACTCTGAATATATCTGAATATATCTGGCTTTTCACCGCAGGCCATTTGGCCTATACGAAGGTATGCAAATCAGCCAGCCATCGGACGCATGTAAGACTCCGCGGCTCATTGGCTCGCGTTGTGTTGCTTTGACCAAAGGTGCGTCATGCGTGTGTTTGGCATATGGGGTTTGCGACGACCCTCTTGCTTGCTTGGGCAGCTGACCATCTCAAGTTGACCCCGGCTAAAAAAAGAGAGGGGGACCCCCTCAGCGTGGGTATTTTCCATGTGAAACGAGTGTTTTTCCGAATTGGGGAGTTGTGTGCAGTTATGTGTGTATATATCCTCTGACCGCGATCTGCGCTGCAACTTTGGCCAGCTAGAAAGCATCTCATCCATCTGCATCCTGCACTGAGTCGTCCCACCCTCCACTCTGGGCTAAGATGGCACTTGCAGCAGAAGACATGACCTACGAGGATCTCAAGGAGATCGTGGATGGCTACCTATGCGACCTTGCGCCGCAGTAGTCGCCTTGCAGAGCTGTTCCTGCTGGAGCTCCTATGTTGTAAATCTTCTGGCAAGCTTCGTATGTTAAACGAAACTTTTCATCTGAACTTTGTCCTGTCATCACCTTATTACCTGCAACTTTGAGAGGCCCTGCTCCTACATCTGCCCAACTGACAAGCTGGTAACCTTCTTCTTCAGCTGCCTGAAGTTAAGCAGCTTTCAGCTCCTACCTGATCTCAGTCCACCTCTTTCTGTCGTCCCAACTGGCACCTTTGAGCTCATCTGCAGAGAAGACCAACTTCTTGCTTGGATCTTTGGCCCAAAGTGGGACTTGATCACTCGTGCCGATTACCAGTGAGGATCGTTTCTTAACTATCATCTCTGCATCTGCAACCAAATGTGCATCTTCAATCTCAGCAACTGGAGCAAGCGCCTAGATGCCAGAGCTTTCTGTCAATATCCTGGAAGGTGAGCTGGGCCCGAGCCTGTTCTTCAACTGGTGCCAGGCGAGTAGTCTGATCTTTGCTCAAATAAGCTGCACCTAGCCATTGGATCAGCCTCTCTACATAAGAAGCTGCATACTTTGAGCTCTGCTGGAGCTTGGTCTTTCTCTGCAGGGCACAGTCAGCTTCTTTCAGCCAAGCTTTCCTTTGCATCTCATTTCTGCAAAGCTCTGCCCTGACCATGCATCTCTCTGCCCTTGCAACCAGAAGGGCAAAGAACTCTGTCAGCAGCTCATTCTTTGAAACGTTGTGGCTATAACTCCTTTCTTTCTGCAACCACTTGCCAAGTTGAGAGATCTCTCTGCTAAACTCTCTCTTTCTCCCTCCACTAGCTGCTCTGGCAAACCTCTTCTGCAATCTTCCAGCCTCTGTGTGCTCATCTTGAACTTTCTCCTTGCAACTGCCCAAGCTTCTGCTTCTGAGGCTGAGACTCTTCCAGAATCATTTGAATCTCTTCACTAAGCTTCATCTTCTGAAAGGCAAAAAGCTCTTGCTTCCTGGAAGGATCTGTCTCCTTCTTCCTGTTGCTTAACTGCCCACCTGCAGTTCCTCTACGCTCTTCCAGAACTGGAGGCCTGCCACCTTGTCTGCCTGTTACAGCTTCTTCTGGGTCTTCTTTCTCCAGCTCTGCTAGCTTCTGGAGGTAAGCTGACTTCACTAGTGCAGCTTCTTTCTGCAGCTTGCTCTGCTGCTGCCTCTGGTATGGAACTACCCTGTTAGATAGCACAGGCTCTATCTCCTTGGCTTGCTGCTCTGGTGTTCCAAACAACTTCTTTACGCTGAACTGTTTCTTCTCTAAGCTAGCTGGGCTGGGGCTGGGTGCAAGCTGGCTGGAAGCTAAGGACTCTGTCGGGCTTGCTGTCACCCGAAGCTGTGTTGTCAGGCTGGCCACACCTTTGGTTTTCTTGTTGTTTGGTGTTTGAAAACCTTCTAAGCTCTTCCTTGCAAAGCTGTCCTGTGTTGAAGCTTCTGCTGCAGGCAGCCTTAGAAACATCGAGAAATCAAAAGAAGGTGTTCAAAATCAAAAAAACCTTGAGAATTCGAAAGAAACCATCCAAAATCAAAAAACATCGAGAAATCGAAATATTTTGTCCAAAACCGAAAGAAACTTCGAGAAATCGAAAACCAAAAAAAACAAACAAAAAAAAAACTGGCCAACAGAATGTTTACATGATACCAGCACATTGTCCCAGAATCTTTTTTTTTCTCGAGTTTTTTTTGGTTTTGGACAACATCTTTCGATTTCTCGATGTTTTTTTTCGGTTTTTGGACAGGAGCCTGACATCTGCAAGGGGGGGCGGGTAAGGTGGAGAACTGTTTGCATGATACCAGCCCATTGTCCCAGAATCTTTCGATTTCTCGATGTTTTTTTCGGTTTTGGACAGGAGCCTGACATCTGCAAGGGAAGGTGGAGAACTGTTTGCATGATACCAGCACATTGTCCCAGAATCCTTTTTTTCCTCGGTTTTGGCCAGAATGCAGCAAAATTAGGTGTGTGCAAAAACCCAACGCTCACAGGGTCCCTTTCTGGAAAAAAAATATGTATAACGCGAACCGGCGAGCCTCAATTGTTTTGTCTTCGCAAACCGGTTGAACAAAACTTGGGGTTGACCGGGGCAAATGCATGTCCCCTTCAACAGCCACAATTTCACTGACTGCCGCTTTTGCAGGTTCCACAAAGGAAATGGCGGTTGACCCCCCAAAATCGGGAACAACATGCCCAGAATTTTTGGTTGGTGGCGTCCATGTCCGTACTTTTGCCGGTGCCACGTGGAACCAACACTAGGTCCTCCAGTAGAGCGGTTAGAATAAGGGTACCCTTCTTTCTCCAGTCTATTTTAGTAGGGGAACCCTCCCAACCACAAAAGGGTAAAAGGGCACTATTGGGACACATAGAAAAACAAGAAAAACGGCCCACGTACCGGCTCGCCCCAGCGGCAGCAGCGGCTCAGCGGAGCTGGCAACCACCAGGGCCAGCTCGAGGCCTCGGATTTGTCGGGCAAACGGGAGGAGGAAAACGCTGGGCCTCGGATTCTCGAAGTCTCCATGGGCTCGGCGTTGTTTCGGGGTGAGGAAGGGCACTGGGGGACCTGGGAAGCTCTCATGGAACATTTGGGCGTCCTTTTTTGTGTTGCTGCCTGGAGTCTCCTTCTGACCAGCAGAGAAAATGGTTGGTCATGACCCCAAAATTATGGGGTCATGATCCCATTTTTCGAAAGGGTCATGGAGACTACAGGTACCCCTTCTTCGGTGCCTGGAAGGGGAAGCCGAAACTCTCGGTTGCTTTCTGCTCCCCTGCTAAAAGTTGTTTATCTTTCAGTGGTTTAATGGAACACCCATCAGTTGGCCAAAAGTTAAAGTCCCTACATCAAAGCAAAATGCACCTCTGAAAAGGACACTCACAATTTTGGGAGTTACCTAAAAAACGACGCAGGCCATATTTTGTCTATACCCACAACCTTGAATAGTCTTGGGAGGCAGCCCTCTGGGTTCGATAGCAAGGAATGAGACATGGAATAGCGCTCCTTCGGGTTCATTTAACCAAAACCGCAGGCGATTCCTACTGAACACCCAAGTCTGGCTGCAGTGGCAATCCCTTTTTGGCGCTCCTGTTACACCAACCTAAAAAGAGGTGTACCCTCCAAAAACGCACAGACGTTTTGACGCTCAGGTTGACCTCCTAGAAATCCTTGTAGGGGATACTGAGCATGTTAGAATCATCAAGACCGTCTCTTAGTTTCTAGCCTCCAGGCTGCGACTTCCCCATGTTTTCACGTATATAGCACGAGCAAGGTGCGAACAACATCTCCACATGATACCCAATGCTCCGAGTTACCACTGTAGTATGTAACAAGGTTTCTGAGCTCTAGGATTTACATCATGGGTTCCCTTGGTTACCTACTATAGTGGTATGTAGAAACACTGGGACAGGTGTACACCCCCTTGCGACAACAAGCAACCTTCTGAGCCACTGAATCACTTGACTGACATGCGGGACATCCACACAAAAGCAGCCTGCTGCTAAGAGTGGCCCTTCTGAAACGAACCCCTTGGAACAAATTTCATATATGAGTGTTTCTCAAAATAGTCGTTGCCTGAAACGGTTGGTTTCCTCTTGGTTTCCCCGAGGTTCATGGTCTAAAACCCCAACTAAAAGGTCCATGACCCTCCCCAACAACCCCAAGAAAGGATGTGTGTTGACCTTGGAACATATTGATAATATCAGCATACGCATAGCCGGTTGCCCTTCTGCGAAAGGTACCCACCCACAGGTGCCTTCGGTTAGGGGGAGGAAGGGCAACTATACAAATTTCCTCAAAGTGAGAATTGGGTGTGTCTCAAAATAGGTGACCCCGCAAAAAAAGGGGTTTCCTCAAGTTTCCTCTATATATACATATTGCGGTTTTCTCGTTTTCGACGGGTCTGCACAAATCTGTTCACCCAAAGCCGAAGACCCTGAAAAGTGGGCGGGGTGCAACATGCTGGCTATGTGCCAAAAGCCACAACTTGTGGGGTTTTCGCGGGTACCCTTCGTGGGGGGCTGAAAGAAACAAAACAACAGCTAGGTCCTCCAGTAGAGAGGTTAGAATAAGGGTACCAACCTGTTTCAGGACGTCTATTTTAGTAGGCGAACCCTCCCCCAAAAAAGGGTAAAAGGGCGGTACTGGCAATATCTTTTGCCAGGCTCCCTAGTATGAAGACAAACCCAAATGAGATCCGTTCGGATGCCTCTCAAATGATTGCCGCGTGCAAGCGATGGAAACCCCATTTATTGGAAACCGTTCAGCGGGTCGCGGGTCTGACTGCAGAAGATTGCCAGTTTGGAGTGCCTCAAAATAGGCGACTTCAAAGTAGTTGAGTTCATTTGTTCCCTTCAATCACCAACCAGAAGGGGATCTACCATTCTGCGATCCCCGATTTAATCGTGTGATATTTTGCAGGAATCCTTTTGTAAGGTTGGATTAAAGGGAAACCAAGATGACCACCATCATTTTAGTTGGAAACCTCATTTGGGAAACCCATTTCAACAAAGAATGACATGTACACATCTAGGGGTACCTTCCCCATTCTTTCCAGGGATCCTTCTTTCTAGAAAACCTCCAGAAACCCAGGGAAAACGGCCGGTTTTTGGAAAGAACGATGGTTGAAAAGAATGGGGGATCAACCCCTGGAACAAATGGCCTTTTGGCAGTTACACTTCTCTGAGAAATACCCTCACTTCCTCATCAAACAGTCTGATCAACTAATCTCCAAAAGCCAGTCCAGGAACTCATCGTCAAAACTCCCTCCAGGCCTATGGTCATGACTCACCGAACATGAAAAATGAATGGCTAAGGCTAAGGATCCTTACCAGGTGGATCGCCATCCCAGCATCCCCAAGAACAGCAGGGATCCTTACATTATACACCTGAACATTGCAACTTGTAAATGGTGGTTTCCTTTTGCTTTGGTGTTGAAAAAGCAACATGTTTCAAATGGTTGCAAAATGTATCTTTTAAGGAGCCCTGAACAGGAACCGCTCTTTTGAGAATGATTCTCAAAAACTCGTGTTTTTTTTTCCCAGGATCCTTTAATTAGCCACCAAAGAACATCTCAAAAGGCTTCAATTTCGGAAACGGAACTCAGGGAGGACATGGCTGGAATTGGGACCCCAGCAACAAACCATAGTTTTGCCCGTGGAAAGCAAAAGGGGACCCCAAAAAGCAAAATACATCTCTAAGAGGGGTGCCAATTCCAGGGAAGTACCATGATCAAAGTCACAAGGTGGTGGGTTAAAGGGAAACAACTGACCACATGTTCTGACTTTAAAAAAAAGAAAGAAAGAAAAGACACGGTTAAAATAATGACCCCCGAGGCCATGTGTCCCATTTCCCCTGGCCACGCTGCCCTGCTCCGCAGCCTCCGCATCCAGCCCCACGCCCCGCGCGGCGTCGGAGCTGGGCGCATCGAGCACCGCGGCGCGGAGCAGCGCGGCGGCGGAGTGGAGGGACGTGGCGCAGCGGAGGCCGTTGCCTGGCCATCGGAATGTTGCCTGGAGTGCCAGAAACCCAAAAAGGGATGAGAGTCCCCAAAACCGGGGGGGGGTGGGGGGGGGGTCCAAGGAGGGTTGTTGTGATTTTGTTGCTTTCTACTTGGATGCTCAGCCAACGTCAGGTAAGTAGGTCAATGGCTATCACCGGAGCTGGGGTCAGTAGCCTCATAACTGTGGTTCATGGTTATAAGTTAGAACCTACTTACTAAGTTGGTTGAGCATCCAAGTAAGGAACCCTAACGTTCCGGGTTAGGGTGCTACCGGGGGTTAAAATATCACCTAGGTTTATTTAGGGAGTTGCCTCTGTTTTTGACCGACACGACAAAGGTGAATTTTGGAGTCGCTAGCCATGACGGGGGGGGGGGGTTCCCAAGGCTCCTTACGGAAATCTACGGAAACCAAAACCAGCGCTCAACTCCCCCGCTTGTACCTAGCCCGCTTCGGGATTCCATAAAGGATGGCTTCGCAAAAGTCGGAATCGGAAGACCAACATCTGGTGCTTCCGAACTTCCTTTTGGTTTTCCTTCAAAACCTTAAAACCTCAAGTTACCTCCTAGTCTTTGGCCTGGGTCCCAAACGAAAGAACACAAAACCTCAAATCAAAACCTTGGTCCAAGTCGGAATCGGAGGTCAACCTCTCAAGGTACTTGGACCGTCAGGTTCAAACAGTCGGCACACGCTCCTAGGTCCTCCACTCGAGAGCTAGAATAAGGGTACCCTTTTTTCTGTAGTCTATTTTAGTAGGGGAACCCTCCCAACCAAAAAAGGGTGAGAAAGGGCACTACTGGAGAAAGGCTGCCAACTGTTTTCTGTCTATTTTAGTAGGGGAACCCTCCCCTACTAAAAAAAAAGAGGCTAAAAGGGCACCTAGTTGGGGACCTGGCGGTCCCTTAAACGTTGAGTCAGCAGAGAGCTCAGAAGTTAGGAGGCGTCGCTCATACTTCTGAAGTTCTGCAACGATTCAACCCCATGAGTTTGGGGCCATATCCAATTTTTACAGAAATGTGAGGGTGGAACACCCAGATTGGCTCTTTTGTTTTGGATTCCCTTCAAAATCATTTTTTTAAAGTCTGCCACCATTTGGAGAACCCCCCCCAAAAAAAAAAACGACTCATGTCCAAAGTGAAAGGCTTCAGATCCAAGCAAATAGCCGCCAAGTGGCGAATGCGGTCCCCCGACCGCAAGGACACCCGGAGCTGCCGGTGGTTGACCTGGCTTGTGCAAAAAGGTCCGGGGGCGGGGGGTTGGTGTCCAAAGGGAATGGGTGGCAAAGCCTTCAGCTTCCTTTTACTTCTTGCGAATGGAGTCCCCTGGATAGTGAAATCGATTCCCTTGAAAGTCAGCAAGGGAAAATAGAACACATAAATCTTGTCCGAAACTTGGCCATCTGGGGTACTCCAAAAAGCATATTTTGCAGATGCTGCTTCATGTTTAGTTTGCCTGGACCCTCAAGTTGACTCTTAAAAATCGGAGATTGCCTGAACTTCTGGGGTACTTTGCTTGTTTAGGGGTAGCTTGAGAGTCCAGCTACCCTAAACGTATTCCCCTAAGGGTCCTTGTGAGGATGTACTTCGACGTTCTGTTGACCCAAGTACATCCTAAGAAGGTACTTGGACCCTTCATCCACTTCAAGTCTCCAATACCGGTTGAACCCCCAGAGATTAGGGCCTTAGGGGTCCCCAGCGTTTCAACTCGGATCCCTATCCCACAACCCAGGGAGAAAGAAAGAGAAAGAGAGACAGAGAAAGAGAGTAAGGTTGACCTATGATTAATAAATAGGCCCCCCCCCCCCTGAATGACCATAAAGATTAGGGGAGAATCTTCAGGTCGGGCCTTGTTTAAAGGAGTTTAGTATTGGGCTCAGTTTTTTTGGTTTTCGAATACTACTTTAGAATTGGGCCAATTCAAAAGTAGTATTGGGCATGTTGTTTTTTTTTTATTTTGCTTTGGGGGAATACTAGTTTAGAATTGGGCCAATTCTAAAGTAGTATTGAGCCAATAACTTTTGGTTATTCCCGGAAGAATCTGGTTAGCATTATTCATGGTCTGGTTATTATTTAGTGCCTCAGGGTTCATGGGGGGTACTCTTGCTGCCAGGGTCAATGTGTTGATTTTGATGGTTTTTTTAAAGGAATTTTAAAGACAGGGATCCCATAAAGTTTGTGGATTTGGGATACATCTAGAATCAAGTGTGGGATGAGCCAAGTGGAATGGAAAGCTTGACCGTGAATGAAGATAAGGGGATCAGATAATTTTTTTTGATGGGGGAATCTTGTTAGCATTATTCATGGTCTGGTTATTATTTAGTGCCTCCGGGTTCATGGGGGGTACTCTTGCTGCCAGGGTCAATGTGTTGATTTTGATGGTTTTTTAAAAGGAATTTTAAAGAAAGGGATCCCATAAAGTTTGTGGATTTGGGATACATCTAGAATCAAGTGTGGGATGAGCCAAGTGGAATCGAAAGCTTGACCATGAATAAAGATAAGGGGATCAGATATTTTTTTGATGGGGGAATCTGTTAGCATTATTCATGGTCTGGTTATTATTTAGTGCCTCAGGGTTCATGGGGGGTACCCTTGCTGCCAGGGTCAATGTGTTGATTTTGATGGTTTTGTTTAAAAGGAATTGTAAAAGAAAGGGATCCCTGGCATGATCCCTATATAAATTCACTATGAAACCAAGCAAATTCCATGGGGGATGAGGGTTGGGAGCACTGACCTTGAATAAAAATCTGCATTTTGCATGGATCCCAATGGGAATTCTAGGTTCTTTTGTGAGCTGGGGAACTCAGCATTCATTCATTCATGTGGGGGGAAGGTTGTTTTTTTGAATTACTTTATATTATTTTGTATTTTTTCATTTTTTCCCCTGGGACAAAACGGTTAGCATTATTCATGGTATATTTAATATTGTTTCGGGAAATCGGTTAGCATTATTTATGGTCTATTTACTAATCGTAGGTCAACATTAAGAGAGAATAAGAGAGACAGAACGGGAAATTCCACGGGGAAAAAACAAAGGGAAATAAACAAAGGGAAAACAAACCAGGGTATAATTCCACAGAATAAGAGAGAGACAGAAGGGGGAAAAAACGAAAACAAAATGTTCGAAGAAATTCCCCACGCGCGGGCGATCCCCCAATCCCCCGCACGCTTTCCGTCCTGCGGGTCCGCGCCGCCGCAGAGCTGCGCGAAGCGCTTCACCGCCTGGCGCCGCGAGAGCTCCAGGACCAGGCACCTGGAGCTCGATGCGAGAGGCTCGGAGAGGCGGAGAGGCATTTTTCCTGGGGGACACTTCCCAGGTTTATTCCATTTACATCCATTTACCAGGGAAACCCATCGATTTTTCCAAAAGGCCACCTATGGAAAGGAGACCAACGATTTGATGGGGGAAACCATTTTTGGTTGGAAACCCCATTTGGGAAACCCATTTCAACAAAGCAAGACATGTACAAATCTAGGGGACACTTCCATTTCCATTCATTCCAAGGATCCGAATCTTTTCAGAAAACCACCAGAAACCCAGGGGAAACAGCTGGTTTTTGGAAAGAATGATGGTTGAAAAGAATGGGGAATCAATTCCTAGAAACAAGCCTTCTCACCTATAAAGCCAACCAAAAACGAAGTTCCCAAACAAATCTTCTCCCGACGGGTCTTGGATGAAAACTAGGTCCCGCATTCTTCCCGTTGATCCTTCTTTTCAAACCAAACAAAAATCAACGCAAGGTTTAAGACCCCTTTTGGGTTTACAGGGAAACCAACAGAAGCCCTTTTTGTCCTTCCTCTGAATATGGACCTCTGCATATAGGGAGCAAAAGGCCTTTGACGTGACATGACCATTGGGGAAGCCACCAGAAAGATGACATCTGCCACATGGGAAAAGCTACTCATGGTCATTTGTTGATCAACCCACATGTGAGAAGATGCTACTTGGTTGACGTTGGAAGGGGAGCAACAAATTAAACTTTGGCAGTTAAGTGGAGACTTCCCACTAAGCCATGATAAGCAAAAATGTAAAATGCTTCCCAACAACGACCATGGCTAGGAGCTTCCACATTCGTAACAGGTATCCAAAAAAACTTACTCGTTCAATAGGCAGGGAATGAGACCTGAGAAAAACCCATCCATCCGATTTGGTTTCCTTTAAGGTGGGACCCCAACATGGATTCTAACTAGGTCCTCAAGTAGAGAGGTTAGGGTTTAGGGTACCAACTTTTTTCTGTAGTCTATTTTAGTAGGGGAAGATTCTAGGCTTCCACATTCATTCTTTCCAGAGAACCATGTGAAGACTTAAAAAGGCGGCCGAACCCTTTTCTGGTTGGGAGTATCCCTGACTAACCTTCATCCACCCGGGTTTTGATTGTTAAAGCCTTCTCATCGATAAAGCCAACCAACAAAGGGGGTTCCCCCCCCTTCAAATTACAATTAAACAAGTCTTCTCCCGACGGGTCTTGGATGAAAACTAGGTCCCACATTCTTGCCAGGGATCCTTCTTTTCAAACCATCCAACAAATTCAGGGGAAGGGACTTGTCCAATCGAGTCTTGAAGGGACTTGCCAAATGTGGATGTGAGATGACCTGGTCTAGGTCCTCCAGTAGAGAGGTTAGAATAAGGGTGCCAACTTTTTCTGTCTATTTTAGCAGGGGAACCCTCCCCAAAAAAGGGTAAAAGGGCACTACTGGGGGGACCTAGACATGCTTTCCACGGATCCTTCTTTTAAAACCATCAAAAACAATCAGGGGGAGCCACCCAGAAGATATTGGGGCATATAGCCTGTAGTGGCCATATGCCGGCTGAAGTTCTGGATGTGTACACCTCTGCCTTTAGGGTGCGGGTGGTGGTGGACTGTTTGGACCCGCGGCAAAAAGGGGTCAACCTACATCCTCAGAAGCTACTTGGACTCTTAGGATCTTGGAGTAATAAGGCAACATCTGCTTTCTTGAATTAACCCCCCTGTCCAAAAAAACAACAAAAAAACGATAGCTTGAATTCGACAACTGATTGGTCTTCGGTGTATTCTTCCAAGGGAAAATCTGATGACCCCGGTCGTGTCCTTTCAGCCGTCCCTGCAAGGAGCCACGTCTTTCTCATGGCCTCTTGAAGGTTTCAAAGATTCCCCTGCCTCCTGTTTTCGCTGAAAAAGATGGAGGCCACTAAACCGAGAAGCTGCTACGTATGCCTTGTGGATGCTTCAAAGACGCCCACTCATTTATTCAACTGCAATTTCTACTCCACCATTCCAAAACCTGAAATAGGGAATTCAAGGACCTGCATCATGGGAGCTCGCCATAATCGGTCATAAGAGGGTAAGCTTGCCAAACAGCAAGGCAGAATATACAGTTCCGTCAAATTGGATGGCACCTTCCTTGGATTTCAACTTCACCTTGGCTTACTGACCCAACGGAAACCTGACGGAAACTGTGGGCATCTACTTTCATCCTGGGGCCCCCCCCCCCCCCCCTTTTTTTTTCGGTCCCCATTTTGTTCTGCCAGGAGCATGGCCCCCATTTCTAGGGCCCGCGATCTTTTTGGAGGGTAGCTTTTGGGGTTGGCTTCTTCGGACACCAAAGAGCACGCCGTTTCGGTTTCTATTTTTGGGGGGCTGTCCCCTAAAACAAGACAAGGGCACACGCCCACGTCGGCCCGAAGCCATTTGGCTTATCGAAAACCGGTACCCAACATGGTTTGCCCGAGCGGTAAATGGCAAGATGGGCGATTTAACCTGTGGTCCAAATCCTTTTTTTTCCATGTTTTGGACAACCTGTGGCCCCTCTCCAAATGGGTATAGGTATTAATTTTGAAACACTGGCAACGCTTGGACACTGGAACACTCGAACACTGCAAACACTGCAAACACTGCAAACACTGCAAACACTGCAAACACTGCAAACACTGCAAACACTGCAAACACTGCAAACACTGCAAACCATATTTTCCCAACAACAACAACCATGTCAAATGGGTATGAGTATGGTTTAGTTTTGACCCATACCCACATTTGGAGAAAAAAAAGAAAAGGCCCGCGGCTTCGGAACTTCGGAACTTCGGAATTCGCCTCGCCATGGTCGGCTGGAAAGCGTCCCAGTCCTCCGGCCGCAGGCTGCCGTCCGCCACTTCCTGCCGCTCGATTCGCCGGCGCCGCTCCGGCGCGAAAGGCACCGGGAAATGCCGTTGGTCGAGAGATGAGTTTCCAAGCGGCGCGAGAGGGAACCTGAGAGCCGACGACCTAGGATTTGTGTTTGTTTTTTGGTTGCCTGATTTTTTTCGGTCCATCTGAAGCATCAGTTTATGTTTTTGTTTCTTTTTTTTTGGGGGGGGGGGTCCATCTGAAGCATCAGTTTAGGTTTTGTTTGTGTTTTTTTTTGTTCTGGGCAGAGAAGATCTGCAAACGCCTTTGGCCAAAGGGTTCCAATTGGTGTGCTTTGAAAGTTTCTTTTTTTCCCGGATTAATCTATCTCAGAAGGTAGCATTTCGACCCTTCCAACATTGTTTCAACAGCCTCCTGTTGGTTCCCGTAAGCGGTACCAGGCACGAGTTGTGTCAATCAAGATTGCAACATTTAAAGCCAGGGACTACTTTGTTATATTCCCCTGGTATCACAGAAACTTTCAATTTAGAGTCAGGGGGGTTGTTCAAACCAAACGTGCCAAAACGAAACAACGTCCAAAACCCTGGAAAGGGCCCTTCTAAGAATCCTCTTCTACCCGTCCTGAACAACATGCTCTGGCCCCTCGTTCGCGTTTCGAGCTCGAAAAAGATTTCGAAGAAAACGAAACAAGTTTTGCCGAACCCATGTCTTGGTTCCCCTTAAAGGGGACACCCAAAGAAGGTTGCTTAAAGAATTGGCCGTGATTTTCTCACCCCCCCCTCCCCTTTCTGGACCGACAAGATGAAATTATGGTCTAAACCACGGTTTGAAGAACTCGCTTGAGTGTATTGGCCAAATCCTTTTTTTCGGTTTACCACACAACATATCTTAAGATTAAAGTCCAAGAAACTCAAAGCTGAGCAGATCTGTATTCCGAACATCTCACTTCCTCTCCCCCATGCGACGCATATTTGTGCCCCCGCCCCTCGGGCCCTGCCAGGTTCTACATGGGGTGTCTTTGTTCAGGGTATGTTTCTTCGTGGTTTATGTTGGTTGTGGTTCTAAACGCAAACCACAAAGAAAATATCTCCATTTAGGGGTGTGAAAAAGTAACAAATGGGTGTGGGTCAAAAATAGGTAGCCAAAATGGAAACCTGGTGTATGGAAATAAGGAGCAAAACCTGCGGTCCAATTCCTGCTCAAGCTTGACTCATACCCATTTGTTTATATTTGTTGGACCCCCCCGCCAAACAAAAATGGATTTGCTTGCGTGTTTTTTGTCACTGTGGATGGACAAAACCCATGTCGGACCAGTTGGGATGGCTTTCCACCCAATGAACGTCCATTTTGGAAATCTGAAAAAGTTACCACAGCCACTTCAGATCATTTCACCACTATCAAAGTCATCCCTACACCCAAACGCGAAAGTCCTTGCATTTTCGTGTTTTTCTTGAAAGTCCGCAGCCTGCCAGTAAAAACAACGCAACGAGTAGTCCCGGCAGGGTCCTTGCAACTGAGCCTTCCCCAATGGCACACGGCGCCCAAGTGTCTCCTAAAACTGCTTTGTTTGAGTACCACTACGGACGCAATCCCCATGGCACATCGCATGTTACAAGGCACTTAAACGCATTTTAAGCATACACGTTTAAGTACGAGTAAGAAGGCAATCCCCATGGCACATCGCATACCAGTTGGGACCAAGATGTTGCTTGACTATGTGTGTTTGCACGCCAAAAAGAAGGCAATCCCCATGGCACATCGCATGCTCAACAACATCGAAACAAGTCTTGCAAAACAAGTTCGTGTGCTAGTACGAAGGCAATCCCCATGGCACATGCATACCCAAAGGCAACCAAACACATCTCAAAGACATCTTTTCGAAGCACAAAAATGAAGGCAACCCCCATGGCACGTTGCATAATCAACCGCAATGTCTCTCCTGAAACTGCTTTGCTTGAGCGCCGCTACGGACGCAATCCCCGTGGCACATTGCATATTACAAGGCGCTTCAGCGCATTTAAGCATACGTGTAAGAAGGCAACCAGCATGGCACATCACATACCAGTTGGGACCGAAATGTCGCTTAACTATGTATGTTTGCTCGCCAAAAAGAAGGCAATCCCCATGGCGCATCGCATGCTCAACAACATCGAAACAATTCTTGCGAAAACAAGTTCATGCGCTAGTACGAAGGCAAGCCCCATGGCACACGCATACCCAAAGGCAACCAGATGCATCTTGAAAACATCTTTCCGAAGCACACAAATGAAGGCAACCCCCATGGCACATTGCATCATCAACCGCGATCTCCTAAAACTGCTTTGTTTGAGTACAACTACGGACGCAATCCCCGTGGCACATCGCATGTTACAAGGCACTTAGACGCATTTTAAGCATACATGTTTAAGTACGAGTAAGAAGGCAATCCCCATGGCACATCGCATACCAGTTGGGACCGAAATGTTGCTTGACTATGTGTGTTTGCACGCCAAAAAAAACAATCCCCATGGCACATCGCATGCTCAACAACATCGAAACAAGTCTTGCAAAAACAAGTTCGTGTGCTAGTACGAAGGCAATCCCCATGGCACATGCATACCCAAAGGCAACCAAACACATCTCGAAAACATCTTTTCGAAGCACAAAAATGAAGGCATGGCACATTGCATAATCAACCGCAACGTGTCTCCTAAAACTGCTTTGTTTGAGTGCCGCTACAGACGCAATCCCCATGGCACATCGCATATTACAAGGCGCTTAAACGCATTTTAAGCACACATGTCTAAGCATGAGTAAGAAGGCAACCAGCATGGCGCATCGCATACCAGTTGGGACCGAAATGTTGCTTGACTATGTGTGCTTGCTCGCCAATAAGAAGGCAATCCCCATGGCACATCGCATGCTCAACAGCATCGAAACAATTCTTGCAAAAACAAGTTCATGCGCTAGTACGAAGGCAAGCCCCATGGCACACGCATACCCAAAGGCAACCAGATGCATCTTGAAAACATCTTTCCGAAGCACACAAATGAAGGCAACCCCCATGGCACATTGCATCATCAACCGCGATCTCCTAAAACTGCTTTGTTTGAGTACAACTACGGACGCAATCCCCGTGGCACATCGCATGTTACAAGGCACTTAGACGCATTTTAAGCATACATGTTTAAGTACGAGTAAGAAGGCAATCCCCATGGCACATCGCATACCAGTTGGGACCGAAATGTTGCTTGACTATGTGTGTTTGCACGCCAAAAAAAACAATCCCCATGGCACATCGCATGCTCAACAACATCGAAACAAGTCTTGCAAAAACAAGTTCGTGTGCTAGTACGAAGGCAATCCCCATGGCACATGCATACCCAAAGGCAACCAAACACATCTCGAAAACATCTTTTCGAAGCACAAAAATGAAGGCATGGCACATTGCATAATCAACCGCAACGTGTCTCCTAAAACTGCTTTGTTTGAGTGCCGCTACAGACGCAATCCCCATGGCACATCGCATATTACAAGGCGCTTAAACGCATTTTAAGCACACATGTCTAAGCATGAGTAAGAAGGCAACCAGCATGGCGCATCGCATACCAGTTGGGACCGAAATGTTGCTTGACTATGTGTGCTTGCTCGCCAAAAAGAAGGCAATCCCCATGGCGCATCGCATGCTCAACAGCATCGAAACAATTCTTGCAAAAACAAGTTCATGTGCTAGTACGAAGGCAATCCCCATGGCACAAGCATACCCAAAAGCAACCAAACACATCTTGAAAACACCTTTTCGAAGCACAAAAATGAAGGCAACCCCCGTGGAACGTTGCATAATCAACCGCAACGTGTCTCCTGAAACTGCTTTGCTTGAGCGCCACTACGGACGCAATCCCCGTGGCACATTGCATATTACAAGGCGCTTAAACGCATTTGAAGCACACATGTCTAAGTATGAGTAAGAAGGCAACCAGCATGGCACATCACATACCGGTTGGGACCGAAATGTTCCTTGACTATGTATGCCTGCTCGCCGAAAAGAAGGCAATCCCCATGGCACATCGCATGCTCAACAACACTGAAACAATTCTTTCAAACACAAGTTCATGTGCTAGTGTGAAGGCAATCCCCATGGCACATGCATACCCAAAGGCAACCAAACATCTTGAACACATTTCTCGAAGCGCCAAATACAAGCAACCCCCATGGCACATCGCAGAACCAACCGCAACCGAGCACTGTTTAAACATATATATATATAGTAGTAGTAGTAGTAGTAGTAGTAGTAGTAGTAGTAGTAGTAGTAGTAGTAGTAGTAGTAGTAGTAGTAGTAGTAGTAGTAGTAGTAGTAGTAGTAGTAGTAGTAGTAGTAATAGTAGTAGTAGTAGTAGTAGTAGTAGTAGTAGTAGTAGTAGTAGTAGTAGTAGTAGTAGTAGTAGTAGTAGTAGTAGTAGTAGTAGTAGTAGTAGTAGTAGTAGTAGTAGTAGTAGTAGTAGTAGTAGTAGTAGTAGTAGTAGTAGTAGTAGTAGTAGTAGTAGTCGTGGTGGTAGCAGTAGTAGTAGTAGTAGTCGTGGTGGTAGTAGTAGTAGTAGCAGTAGTAGGAGGTGCCTTGTGTTAAGTTTTTGGCAAGTTTACCCAGGAAAAAAACGAGTCCAAAAACGAGTCTAAAACGAGTCCGAAAAGAAAGAAAACGTGCAGCCGCAACCCACCTAGGCCTCAGCCTGAAAAGCAGGCCGTTGAAACCAATTGATGTGTTAAGCAGACTGTCGGCCTTAGCCTAATACGTATTACAAGCACTTGTTGAAGATACGTGTTTTTCAAGCGTGTGCCAATGCGATTGGCCTCCCAAAGCCCCAGCTTCAACAATGCAAGCTGTTCTAGGAATCTTGTTGCGGATGACTGCGTGTGCCAACGCGCTTGGCCTTCCAAAGCCCCAGCTTCAACAACGCGAGCTGTTCTAGGAATCTTGTTGAGGATGATTGCGTGTGCCAATGCGAATGGTCACAAAGCCCCAGCTTCAACAACGCAAGCTGTTCTAGGAATCTTGTTGAGGATGATTGCGTGCGCCAGTGCGATTGGCCACCCACCCAAAGCCCCGGCTTCCACAACGCAAGCTGTTCTAGGAATCTTGTTGAGGATGATTGATTGTGCCAATGCGATTGGCCTCGCAAAGCCCCAGCTTCAACAACGCAAGCTGTTCTAGGAATCTTGTTGAGGATGACTGCGTGTGCCAATGCGATTCATGTGTTAGTTGACTGAACCTTCTCATTATCTTGGCCAGAGGCAGTGTGCCATTGCGTTTTGTGAGGGGAGTGGGCCTCAACATTCAACAGCGCACCTTCGCCAAACACTCCTCAAAGTATCCGGCCCCCCATGGCACACCAGACACTTGGCTTTGTGTACAGTGGGGGGCTGGGGTAGCACTTGCGTCGCCAGCAACATCCAGGCCTGCAACTTCTATCACCTCGAATCCTACTGGCACACAGCTGAACAACACAAGGAACCAGACTCCCATGTGTTAGTTGACTGAATCTTCTCATTATCTTGGCCGGAGGCAGTGTGCCATTGCGTTTTGTGACGGGAGTGGGCCTCAACGTGCAACAGCGCCCCTTCACCAAACACTCCTCAAAGTATCCGGTCCCCCATGGCACACCAGACACTTGGCTTTGTGTACGGTGGGGGGCTGGGGTAGCACTTGCATCGTCAGCAACATCTAAGTGAAACGAGTGTACCCATGCGATTTGATTCAAAATGGCTTCATGCCACACATCATAAAAGACAGCATGATCATTCCCTACTGGCACACTGCTTGCGGCGCGAGATCATGGCTTGCGGGGCGTGTGACCACAAGGACCCAGTAAGTGTTTTTCAGGCGTGTGCCAATGCGATTGGCCCCCCAAAATACCTCAACATCACCAACACAAACCGCGATCGAGGGAAGGTGTTTTCCATGTGTGCCAGTGCGTTCGGCCTACCCAAAAAACCTCAACTTGATCAATGAAACCATCTCAGGGGACCACGTTCAGCATGTATTTCTCTACAAAAAAGACCTCAATATCACGCAGCAATTGTCTCTTGAAAACATGCTAAACCAAACGCCACTGGCACACGGAGTTGCAACGACCCTACCGGATGCGTTTCGTGTGCGTATTACACGAAAAACATGCTGCCAAAACCAAACGCAACGACTTTCACAGGTGAGAGTAAGTGATAGCTTGACGGGGAAACCACCCACCAGTTCATGACTTGGCCCCCCAAAAAATAGCTCCAACTCGAATAAGGAGAAAAACCCCTTCGGGCTTCCCACGAGTGGCTTCATTTTGATCCCCGGACCCAAAAAAAATCCCAGGGCTCCTGCTGGAAGAGCTCCCGCTGCAGCGCTGCAGGAGCTTCCAAGGCCACCGCCTCCAGCACAAAGCCGTGCTGGTCCGCTGCCTTTCTCGGCTTCGGACCGGGAGGCCAAAATTTTGAAATCTCAGTCCTCGGAAACTGGCTTTTTATGCCAAAAAGGGGTGGCAACTCGAGAAAGGCTCACGTCTTCGAACATGGTCTTCCACCAAAAGGGGTAGCAATAAAAATGCAATAATATATATGTATGTATCTATATAAACAGGAGAAACAGACAACAAAACGACCCCTGAAAATATGTCAACAACAATTGAACAACCAACGCAATTACTTGCTTCAAGGGACGGCTGGGAAATTCGGCGGGCTCCCTCGTGGGACGCTCATGTCGGATGCTCACGTCTTCCCCAAACACATTGCTCGTGGCTCATGGGCCCCTCAACCTGCCGACCTGCCTCGGGTCCTAGCCTGCAAAGGAAAAAGCCGTGGGATGCAATTGAAGTGATTGGCCTCGGCTCCTGGCCAGTGACCCTAGACCAGGGAACCGTCTCGTTTCTTGACCACTTGTAAAGAAACCACCAAAGAGAAATAGGGGTTTATGCTCGGTCACTCAACTAGGAGCCTGGGCAAAACTTGAAAAGTCTTGGTCCAGAATTTGAAAACGATTGATCATGTTGTATATCTACACGATATCTAAACCTCACTTTTCGAATACGTCCCCTGGACAAAACCAAAACATATGTTCAACAGTGAAAACGCTTCCCTTTAAACCAACGGTGGGAAATAGAATCAATATGAATTTCAGCAATTGGACATAAACCTCAGCCATGTACTCACCATTCCTCACAACCCTTGGTATGGTAGCAAAAACAACATGCAGCCCCCTGCTAAAAATGGTCAAAGCGAAAACAAAAGACGATGCCGAGAACAGTGAAGATTTACTCACCTACCGCGAGCCTGTCGCCGCCTAGGTGCCGAGAGCGCTTTGTACACCACCGAATCCTCCAATGAGAGCACTGCCAAGGTCCGCTGCTCTGCGCTTGTTTTCGGGAACAGCACGGCCTGACTCGGGCGCTGGAGAGGACGTCCAGTTGGATTCACGGTCCGAGGGGAAGCGCAAAAAACAACAAATGAAGTCAATTTGGTTTTCTTACAATTTATTTTTTGGGCTCTTGCTTTCTTTTTTTGGGCTCTTGTTTTCCAAAATCAAAATTGTGAGGGGAAAAAAAACAACAAGAGCCCCAAAAACCCATGTGTGGGGCCAGGAAGCGCATGTCCAGAAGAAAAAAGAAACGAGAGATGGAGAAAACAAACACAGATCCAAAAATGGCCCAGAAAAAAAAGCAGAAAAGATCCCGAATCCCATGCGGGAACATCTGCAAGTTGGCTTTGCTTCTTGTTTTCCGAGGACCCTAAGGCCCTGAGGGATGCGTGCAAGGAAGGGCGTAGCTTCACACGGCAAAATCCGTCCGCACTTCCAACGTTAGCCCCAAGCCCCTAAAACCCACAGCCCCCCCCTTCCCAGAAGAAGAAAAAGAAACAACAAACAACACAAAAACAGAAGAAAAAGAAGTGCTTTCCCGGACCCGACTTCTTTGTTGGTCCAAAGGTGAGCTGGTGGTTAGCTGCGCAACCCTTTATAAAAAAGATATCACCCGAAATGCAAAGGTGTCCTTTTTGGCTTCCCTGAAAAGCAACCCCCAAACAATTGTGGTGGCTGATGATGACCCTCGACTGAACCTGCAATCCACGACCCTTAGAAGTAGACATGCAAACCATTTCATCTTGACCCCGAACTATCCCTGCTTAACGATTGAGCTAAAAGGCAGGGTTTGTAACACTTCCATGTACGAGGGTATCACGGTATCCTTCATTTTGGGGGGGTCAGCACCTCCCATTAATCCGGTTGGTCTATT
>CAUJNA010000646.1:102500-140000 GCA_963377175.1 Effrenium voratum | reverse complement strand
CACACCAATATAGCTACTATACTAGGTCCTCCAGTGGAGAGGTTAGAACAAGGGTGCCAACTTTTTTCTGTAGTCTATTTTAGTAGGGGAACCCTCCCAACCAAACAAGTTGGTGAAGAGGGCACTTCTGGGGGACCTAGTCTATGTCAAGGGTACACCCGCAGCACACCATTTTTGGGGCGCCCAAAGACGACGAAGCCGACGAGCCGCTCCACCAGAAGCGGCTCGCATCCTCCAGCGCGTGCCGCGCCAGCTGCGCAAAGTTCTGGAAGCCCTCGAGTCGACTCGGCCGGGGAGAAAACACAAGCACCAATGGCCCAAGGTGGCGCCAAATGTGCACGTGTGTCTGTGTGTGTGTGTGGTGTGCTGTTGTGTGTTGTGTGTTGTGGTGTTGTGTTTTTGTGTGGTTTTGATTGTTGTTTGCTTGTAGTACAAATGTGTGTTGCTACGTTGCTTTGGGGGAAATCAAACAATATTCATTTCAGCAAATGGAAGTCGACCCCAAGTCTCCAGCAGCTCCTCAACCCTTTCATCCGCCTGCAGTGCCGCCTGGGCGGTGGCGCCGCCCAAGACCTGCAGGTCCAACACGCGGACGTCCAGCAGCTCCACACAGCTCCCCACCTCATAGCAGGCCTGCGACAAAAAGAAAAGAATCCGCCCCTAGGTCCTCCAGGCCTGCTATGAGGCGAAAACCATGGTCAGAAGTTGCACCTGTTATTGCCATGACTAAAAGTCGCGCCAGTTTTAACCATGGTAGCGAGTTGGTTGAACATCTAGGTCCTCCAGATTTGAGAGGTTAGAATACGGGTATTCCGATTTTTTTCGGCAGTCTATCGGGAACTCTCCCACCAAAAAGTTGGCAAAAGGGCACTGAATCAGTACCTGGAGTCTCCTTCTGACCCTTTAAAAATGGTTGGCGGCCCCGGTATTTTTGGGTCACCCACCCATTTTCCTACGGCATCTCTCTCACGTGCGGTTTCGGGGTTTTTCGCGGGTTTCGCGGGAGGGTTTCGAGAAACGTGAACCCCTCGAAAGGGGAAGCAACAAAAACAGATAAAAAACCCTTGGATCTTGACTCAGTTGTTCAGTGACCCTGGAAAAAAAGGGAACCCTTCTTGGGGAAGACGAATTTCAGTTGGGCAGCCAACAAACAAAAGGGGGAAAAGAATTGGTGCCACTGAACAACTGCGTTGACTTCCTGGAGTCTCCTTCTGACCCTTAGGAAATGGTTGGTCATGACTCTCAAAATAAAGAGTCATGACCCACCATTTTTCCCGAAAGCATGGCGAAGGGTTCTTCCGCTGGGTTCACTTGAATTGTTCTCATGAGAGTCATTACAAGGTGTCATTGCACGGAATCATCATCATGAAAGTCAATGCAAGGAGTCATTGCAAGGAGTCATTGCAAGGAGTCATTGCAAGGAGTCATTGCAAGGAGTCATTGCAAGGAGTCATTGCAAGGAGTCATGCAAGGATTGCAACTTGCACTTGACTCCTTGCACTTGCAACTTGCACTTGACTCCTTGCACTTGCAACTTGCACTTGACTCCATGCACTTGCAACTTGCACTTGACTCCATGCACTTGGCTCCTTGCACTTGGCTCCTTGCACTTGGCTCCTTGCACTTGGCTCCTTGCACTTGCAACTTGCACTTAACTCCGTGCACTTGCGACTTGCACTTGACTCCATGCACTTGGCTCCTTGCAACTTGCAATGGCTCTCATGACTCCTTGCAATGACTCCTTGCAATGACTCCTTGCAATGACTCCTTGCAATGACTCCTTGCAATGACTCCTTGCAATGACAATGACTTGCCTTGCCATGACTCCTTGCAATGACTCTTGCAATGACTCCTTGCAATGACTCCTTGCAAATTGAAACAAGCAAGGAGTCAAGTGCTGCAAGTGCAAGGAGTCAAGTGCAATTGACTTGCGAGGAGTTAAAATCTCTTCTTAGGGCGGCGGGGTAGTGCCGACGACACTACACGAAAATGCGACCCTCTGCAGGGATCGGCGTGGTCGAGGTGCAAAAACCCATGGTTTTTTGCGATTTCTAACCTGCTCGCGCGACCCTCTGCGGGGATCGGCGTGGTCGAGGTGCAAAAACCATGGTTTTTTGCGATTTCTGCGGTGCTCGCGCGACCCTCTGCGGGGATCGGCGTGGTCGAGGTGCAAAAACCCATGGTTTTTTGCGATTTCTGCGGTGCTCGCGCGACCCTCTGCGGGGATCCGCTCGCGCGACCCTCTGCGGGGATCGGCGTGGTCGAGGTGCAAAAACCCATGGTTTTTTGCGATTTCTGCGGTGCTCGCGCAACCCTCTGCGGGAATTGGGTGTCGAGGTGCAAAAACTCAAGGTTTTTTGCGACTTTTGTTGTTCGAACTGGTCTTTGCTCCCGGAACCGGCGGGTCGCGGGTTCGATTCCTCCCTGGTCCGCGGGCGGGCGTCGCAAGATGCAACTTGCATTTTACAGCAACTTGCGCAGAGCAACTTGCGCAGAGCAAGTTGCACAGAGCAACTTGCGCAGACCAACTTGCACCGACCAGTTTGCGCAGAGCGCCTTGCCTAGAGCAACTTGCGCAGAGCAACTTACGCAGAGCAACTTGCACAGAGCAACTTGCACAGAGCAGCTTGCACAGAGCAACTTGCAGGGAGCGCAATTTGCACAGAGCAACTTGCAGGGAGCCACTTGCAGGGACCAACTTGCCGGAGCAACTTGCGCGGAGCAACTTGCGCAGAGCAACTTGCACAGTGCAACTTGCGTAGAGCAACTTGCGCAGACCAACTTGCACCGACCAGTTTGCGCAGAGCACCTTGCCTGGTGCTGTCTCGCGCTTGCTTCACGAAGTGTAGGGAAAAAGAACGCATCCTGCAGCGTTGGGCCGACCTCGCTTGCGATGTTCTGCTTTCGGGCCAACCGTGGTCTAGTTTAAGGGTCAGAAGGAGCCTCCAGGTTTATGCTTACGTCCGTTGGGCTTCCTTCCGACCCAACTCTCTGCCGAGGTTTTCCTGTGGCTCCCTTTCAAAGGAGAAGTTCCCTAAGGCGATCATGGCGACTATCTCGACCAGCCAGCCAAACGCCAAGCCATCAGTCGCACGGTTTTGAGGTTTCCACGGGACGGCTGGAGCGGCCCCGGTGGTACCTGGGGGGATTTGAACCTCACCGTTACCCAATACCACCGCCTCAAACGCCAAGCCATCGAAACTCTCAAAGCCCAAGCTTCTTTCTATCTGGGAGCCCAAGAACCGGGAACCCCCACCAAAAAAACCGTCCAAAACGAGCCGTCCTTTCTCTCTCGTTCTCTCTCTCTCTCTGGTTCTATGGCTGTGGTTGTCAAAACCAATGGGATCCCATTTTGGTTGGTAGGTGAATTCACCACCCATTATACAACCTATTTTGGTGGGGATTGGGATGTGAAAACTGGGGGTACGGGATTTTGACCCATGGCCATATATATATATATATATCTCTCTCTCTCTCTCTCGCCCAAGGGCCTCGGGCCGGAACTTTTGGTACAGCGCCTGCGCGTCTGCTCCCAGCCGGCGCCGAGTCGAATCGGTAGTTCGGTGGTGAGGTTGCGTGGGCTCCCATTCCGCAAGAACCCGGGGTTCGAATCCAAAGCAATCCAACCAAGGGCTGTTTGACATGGAAAACCTCAAGAAAAACCAAAGACATGGCAGGCGTGGCAAGATCCACTCGCACAAAAAAGTACCTTCCCACAACCCTGACTCTAACTTCGTGGTGTTAAGTAGGGAATCATCAAGGATTTTTGTGTTTTCGGAGCGAAACCGGAAGCGGACCCCCCAAAAGAAACCACAAAGAATGGTTTAGGGCCAACTCATTCCCCGAGCACCAGCAAGCTAAGTGTTGAGCAAAAAGTCATTAAACTTTCTGTGGGTTTCATGGAAAATCCGTGTGTTTCCGAAAGTCTTACGGTCCTTGCGATCTCTACGCATCTGCGAAGTGATCCAATAGGTCACTTGAGATCCGGTCATAAAGGCCAGCCATCTGCAAGGTTCAGAAAACTTGAAATAATTCCGTAATTGCAAGATTCCAAAAGCTATATGTTTCCATAATTCCAAAAGCTGAAATTAAGAGACATCTCCAGGAAACACGCCTTCATCATAGTGGGCAAGTTCTCCCCTCGGATCGATCCGTGAGCTCGCCATAAAATCCGCAGAGTGACGGGTGAAACGCGCCGCGATGCGACGCCTCTGTGGCGTCTCGCAGCAGCAGCGGCTCTTTGAGCCCCGACTGTGGCGCCAGCGCCACCACCAGCACCTGGAAACTCTTTGGAGGCAAAGGGTCTCTTTTACAAGCAACTGCTCACTTTTTCATGAGTGGATGGCCCAAAAAAGTAACCAAACTTGTTGGATGCCACTTCCCAAAAAGCAACCACTCACTTTTCCATGAGTGGATGGCCCAAAAAAGTAAGCAAAGTTGTTGGATGCCACTAGAATGGTCTTCCCAAAAAGTATACACCTCCCATGAACTCAGGAAGTGAGACTAGCAAACAGAAGCGCTGTGTTCCTTCTTTTTAATACGGGGCTGGGGGGGGGGGGTACTGCGGCTGGTTACGAAATCCAAGTGAGGAAACCGCCACTGTAAGGTTTCATTGGTGACATGTTTCTCCCGAGTTTGGGGTCTTTCTTGGCTGTTGCTTGCTGAAAGTTGTCCATGTTGAACATATACCAATCTTTTCGTAGATACATCTGAAACATAGGTATGTCAGGGTTGATTGAGCTGAGGCAACCCCGTTCCAGCCTTGACCGCCTTCCAGCTGATTGATCGGCCATCTGACGCTCAGCTTCTGCATCAGGTTGCTTCTACCCTGGAACATGAACGAGTTTTGGAGGAGACTTTAGCAAGCAGCTTGACATCTGGATCAACTCCCAAAAAAGCGCGACTACCTTCTTCGCCGGGAACTTGGCTCTTCCTTTCTAAGGCTCCTTCCTGGTGGTTTTGTCGGCTGGTCAAAATTAAGCACCAGGAATTGGATTTACTTTTTGACCCACAGCCTGGTGGTTGTTGGTTTCCTATCTGAAGTGTTCCTTTCCGAAGCCTTGCCAGTTTGTATTTTCGTATCTGAAGCTTTCCTAGGTCAAGGCTTCCACGCGCCGGTGGGTTGGTTTCGTGGTTTTGCTTGTGAGGTTGGGTTTTCTTCCCAGTGACTTCTACACTTGAGACCGGGTCGGGCCGTCGGGCCTCTGGCTCTGCAGCATCGAAGTCTTCCTCCACAGCTGCCACTGGAGCAACGGGCCTCCAGACCCGGGGGTGGAACAGCTTGGGCAGAGAGGCTTGGCCCCGGAAAAAAAAGGGGGGAAAAAAACGCACACACACACACACACATCTCTTGGTCAAAGACAAGCATGTCGTGGCGTTGTGCATCTGCTTGATTTAGTCCCGTGTGGTGTTCAATGTTTTATTTGAGGAGCCCGCAGGAGACGATCATGTTGTGACGATCAGCTGGGGTTCACAGGAGCGAATTTTACGGGAGGGTGGCTCAGTTCCAATGGTCTTGGTCTTGTTTCGGGCCGAAACCCGGTATTCCCACACTAAGACTGAAGCTGGCAGGACTCAAACCTGCCAGCTTCCCCACCCAACTGGCGGGCGCGCTGCCACTGCGCCACAGCCCCTGCATAACCCACTGCCTGCATTTGCAATCCAGAGACTGGCGTCTCGTCTCGCCACTGTCTTTTTCGAATAATTTAAGCTCAAGCACACTGGATGAAAGTGAAGGCGCAACAACTAATGTATGTGGTGTGGTCGGGCCACTAGCCATTTCGAAGTACCTTCTTCAGTGTACAAACAGCTCAGCCAAGTGGCAAAGGGTAGACCAATTGATGTACGACAGCTAGAGGTTACTGGCTGAACAGTGGGTGATTTCTTACACCCGCAAGAAAACCATCGGTAATCCGTGAACCAGATGCCACGCGAAATCCATTTTGAGAGACCCGCAAATGGTGGTTACCATGATAGGTGGAAAGAAGGTAATGCCGATGACAATTGGAGCTTCATTTTGGCGCCCCTTGAAGCCAAACCCAAAAAATATATTACAAAGACCGAATGCAAATAGAATTAGGATGGGGTTGTAGGTACGTGAACACCATATTTAATCATGATAACGGCAGGAGCATCTTCGCAAGTGTGTTGCGTCTCCAATTACTCAGTTTCCTGCTTGGTTCCCTCTCAAACCAACCCCGTTCAACGGGCCCGCAAAAGAAGGCGCGCTTTGGTTTTTGATTGGCTTCCCTTTCCCTTTTGCACCAATTCCCTGTTGCTTCCCTTTCCCTTACAGCAACCCCCGAGCAAAGGAGCCACGCCCACAGCGACTCGAGCGGTGTCTGCCACCCTTCGAGTGTGGCGGTGCCTAAAAATGGGGCGAAGTAGCACAAGAAATCCAAGGGCATCAGCCCCCTTTGCAGATCCCTTTTCAAGCGGCCGTGATTCTTTCTCGCGGCAATCACAGCTGCTTGCTTTCCCTTTAAATCGAAAGGCGGGGAATGAGACCTGAGAAAAACCATCCATCCGATTTGGTTTCCGTTTAGGCGGGACCCAAAAATGGACTCCAAGGCTTCTTGACGCACATCCCTCGCTAGCACCCGGAGAGACCCTGCGAACCTCCCTTTAAGCTTTTTACCTAAGGGAAAAGCTCACCTCGGATGGGCCAAACTGGTGCTGTTGAAGTCCACCAGCCGGCATTGGGGATCCCCCAACATGGTGCTTTTCTTTTCTTCTGCCTATAGTTCCCTTGAAAACGATCAACACTACTAGGTCCTCCAGTAGGGAGGTTAGAATAAGGGTACCGACTTTTCTCAGGACGTGTTTAGTAGGGAAGCCAAAAAAACAAAAAAGAAACGGTGCGAAAGGGCATCTAGCTGGGGGACCTAGCATCCCTTTTCTTTCGGGGATCCCAACAAATTGTGTCTTTTAACTTCTGCCTACTGCTCCCTTGAAAAGGGCATCCCCCAAATGGTGTTTTTCTTTCCTTCTGCCTTGTTTCCCTTGAACCTTTCCTCTGCCGAGTTCCCTTCAAAACGATCAACACAAAGAGTTCCCACAAAAAAAACAACGATCCACACCTTCCTGTGATCCTCCGCTAAGAACACCAACCCGCCTCGTACTCCTGCCTAAAATCCCTTGCAAACGATCACGAGTACCGAGCCCTGCCAACTTCTGATCGAACAGGATAGGTTCTTCCTCCATCCATAGAAAACCATATTATGTGAACCATATTTTGTTGAACCACATTTGGTCAGTTTGGACCTTTGATTCAGGTTGGACCCTTGGATAGGAGGAAAAAGCGTTATAACCATGGTCAGCACATCTCTTTCCAACGGACAGATGGACCCAACACCAGCGCACTTCAGTCACTTCGCCCCGGACCCGTGCGACAGGCGGCGGAAGCAGCTCCGAAATGGCCAGCGGCGGCTTCTCGGTGAAGGCCACGGGACGCCCGGAGCCGAGGTCCCCTGAGGCCGGGGCGCGGGGTCAGTTTTTTTTTTTTTTTTTTTTTTTTTTTTTTTTTTTTTTTTTTTTTTTTTTTTTTTTTTTATGAAGACTTATTTCCCTTTTAAGACACCCCATACACACCAAGAAAAACACAGCTCCCAAAATGGTCGCTTGAGTTCGTCTCTTTGGGGGGTGTGCTCTTCCGCTTCTTCCTGTTGTTTATTATTATTATTATGATTATTATGATTATTATGATTATTCTTATTATTAGTATTATTATTATGATTATTATTATTACTATTGTTATTATGCTTTCTGCGAGGGATTGGGGGGGTGTTTGGGGACCTGGTCCCCTTCAAAGGGGCAGCATTCATAGAAACCAGCGAAGGAGTTACCCGAAACTTGCCGCCGAAAGGCCAAAACCAGCCAAGGAAGTCTTGGTTGCTTTTTGCTCCCCTGCTAAAAGTTTAACTTTTCGTGGTTTAATGGAAAATTCATTAGTTTGCATAGTGTGTTAAAGTCCTAACAGCCAAGCAAAATGCACCAAGCAATTACAGGAAACTGGCCGACTTCTGCACCCCAACAAGGGCTTCCCGAAAACAACTCCTCTGGTTTAGAAGATCCTTTTGATTTTTTCTTGGCTAGTTTTGACGCTTGAAGGGAAATCCCGAGCGCATAGAAATTCCTTCGGCTCCAGCCGTTTGTGACTTGATTCCGCTATCAGTCGAGAGCGGTTTGTTGAGGGCCTGACTTGGGTCCTGCCCTGGCGCCCTTTAGTTGGAATACAATCTCACCGATGGCTTGGGGCGAGGGATTGGTTTAGGGTTGCCTGTTTTTTTTTGCTTCGGGTTCAGATAAGGGGTTCATTGCACATGATTGTCCCACCGAAGTGCCTTCCTCTGGTCTAGGCCCTTTATAGGACCTACCAGAAAGGCTCTCTTGGCTTCCTCTCTACTGTGAGGGAATGCAGGGAATCGGTCCATGGAAAAGCTGCTAAGTGACTAAATCTGGCCTGGGTCAACGCTTAGTAAGAGTGCTTTCCACATCTCACATAGCTCTCCCCCCAACCACGACAGGGACGCATGTATGGTGGCACATCCGGTATATCCCATCAAACCCAACAAACCCCACCCACCCCGCCCAAACAATTTAACCCTGCCCAGTTTGTTTTTGTTGACGGTCCCCTTTCTGGGGTTGGCGTACAGGGGAATTACTGCCATACAGTTCAAAATCATCACCCCAAAACCCACCATGATTAGGATTGTTTTTCTTTCTTTGGGGGGGCCCTTTATTCTAGGGGACACTTCCCCATTCTTTCCAGGGATCCTTCTTTTCAGAAAACCATCCAGGGGAAACAGCTGGTTTTTGGAAAGAATGACGGTTGAAAAGAATGGGAAATCAACCCCTAGATTTATGGCTTCCTTCTGTTCATTTGCCTAGGTCCTCCAGTAGAGAGGTTAGAATAAGGGTGCCAACTTGTTTCTGTAGTCTATTTAGCAGGGAACCCTCCCAACCAAAAAAGGTCAAAGGGCACTTAGCTGGCGGACCTAGCCACAAAAAACCGGCACTCTCAAACAAGACACGCTCCTCTAAGCCAGCGCCTGATTTCCCAGACCTCTTCCATTTGCAACAGAGTCCGTTTGGGGAGTGGCCTCTAAAGAGAGAGGTTCCAATATTGATCCATGGGACAAAAAAAGCACCCTTGTTCCAGGATCCTTCTTTTCAGGCCAAACAAAAATGAAGCCGCCCAGGGAAATCAACCCCCAGACTCATGGGCTCCTTCCGTTCATTTGGCTGTGGCAACCAAAAAACCGGGTAACCCCAAAATGGCTCGCCCGATCGAAAATGGGTACCCGAAATGGAACCCTGGCAAATGGAACCCATGACACAAACAGGTCCGATTCCTGGTGGTCTAATTTTGACCCATACCCACGTGTCTCAAAATTTTCTCAAAAGCAACTCGTCACACGCCATTTTGAGCCACACCCATTTGCCCGGGGGAGCGCCTCGAAACCCATGGGCTTGGCCAAACCCCCAAACCCCCCGCCTGGCGGCGGCCCCAGCGGGCAGTGCCGTAGGAACCCGGCGCCGCCCTCGCGGAAGCCGTGCACCAGCACCCGACTCTCACCGCAGCCTCGAAATCGGAAGTAGCCCGCGAAGCTCGTGTCAACCCTTCTTTTTTTGACCCTCCAAAGCTTTTGGGGAACCTTAAACCTTCTTTTTTAAGCCTCCAAAGCTTTTGGGGAACCTTAACCCTCGCCCCTTTTGGGGAACCTCTTTCTTTTCACCCTCCAAGCCGTTTTTATTGTTCAACCCTTCCATGCCTTTTAATTTCACCCTAGGAATTTTTGTCCCTGTGTCCCAGAACGTTAAAGCCCAAAGTCACCAAAAATCGCCAGCAAGGAAAAAAGGTGCACCTTGGCTTGTGTTGCATTTCTTGGAGCTCTTTTTTGTTGATGCAAAGCCTAGCGGAATTTGCAATGTGAATGCTATCCGGGGCTGTGGCGCAATGGCAGCGCGCCCATGCTTTCCACGCATGGCGGGTTCAAGTCCCGCTGGCCCTATGCCTTTAAACACCAACAAAAAAAAAGCTGCCACAAAAAGAACAAACAACTGGAGCCACCGGGTGCCTTTTCTTTCCTCTTTTCCGGTACCAGTCTTTCTTTGTTGGGCTTTAAGGGCAACCGAAAGGGAAAACCACCATTGTGGAGTTGGCTCACTTCCGCCAGCTTTGGCTTTCGTCAGCCTGTAAGGACGTGTTTTTTCCGGCCCACGAATGCCCATCTTTCGAGGCACCCCGGCAGCTCATGCAAAATGGTTTGGTCTCCGCATTCCGCGATCCAGCCAGCCAGAACCACCCCCACCCCCACACCAACCTCCAACCCAAGGTGAACGTAACTCCCCCCTGTGGGATTTCAAAGGGAACCAGCCCTTTTTGAGAGACCGAGAAACTTGAGTTCCGTGGATGGCCACACCAGCACCAGCCTTGCTTTTGCCGCTATATGGTCCAAACCCGAGAAGTGTTCTCAAGCCCAGGAACCAAAGTACCCCAACGGAGTGCTTCGGCTGCGACATGATCCAAACCCACAAAGCCTTAAGTCCGGTTTCAGAACTCAGGGAGTCAGCAGCCAAATGCACAAAATGTCTGGGCTTTCCCGTCGGTTTCCTATAACGCCACACAAAAATGGGGTGATACTGTGCCAACTCCAAAAAGGGTGGGTACCCCTTTGTTTAGTGGGTTTAAAGGAAAACAAAAAGCAACACCCAAGCCATTTTGGGAGGGGGGGGTCTAACCTCAAAAACAACGGTCCCCTCACTGGCCCGGCCACATCTTGCTGGTTCGATAGGCAGGGAATGAGGGATGGAGCGACAACCCAAGAAACTAAAAACATCCCTTCTACTGTCCTTTTTTTTTTTTTCGCGAATCCAAAACCCGGCTTATTGCCCTTAAGACTTTTTCCGGGAATCCCAAACCCGGTTCCTTCCACCAAATCCAGCCACCCCCGGCATCCACCTCTCGCATCCACCTCGCGCCTCGGAGGTCCAGCAGGCGCCCGGACCGCAGCGCGGCCGCGCAGAGGGCAGTGCCGCAGCAGGACACGTCGACTTCCGAGAGCTCCAGGCAGTAGACCCTCGGTACTGTGGCTGTGGTGGTCAAAACCCTGGAAACCCCTGGGGAACATCAAAGGTGGTACATGGGTGTTCATCTATGACGCCATGGGTCATGTGCTGTACTTGAAGGGGCTGTGGTGGTCAAAACCCCCCAAAAAAACACGTGAAAACATCAAAAATTGGTGGTACATGGGTGTTCCTCCGCAAAATGGGATCGGCATAGGGCACATGACCCATGGCCTCGGTTGCTGGAAGGGGCTTGGGGTTGAAGGGCTTGGGGCTTGCTGAGTGCTTGGTGTGGTTTTGTTTGGTCACAGGTCTCATTCTTTTTAGGGGCTTGGGATGGCTTGAAGTAGAGGCTTAAAAGGAGCTTATATGTATAGGGGGTTAAAAGGGCTTGAAAAATTGTATGTGCTGTTTTTGGCAATGGAATAAACAAGTTGGTGGTTGGGTTTTAAGGTCATTGTTTAAGGAGCTTGGGGTTGAAGTTTCACTGGGTTGAGTGCTTTTGTTTTGAGTCTGGGGCCTAAGGGTTTAAAACGGGTTGTGTGGCTTTTTGGGGTGAAAGAGGTTTGTAAAGTCTAGGTCCTCCAGATTTGAGAGGATAGAATAAGGATACCAACTTTTCTGTAGTCTATTTTAGTAGGGGAACCCTCCCCAAAAAAAGGGTAAAAGGGCACTACTGGGGGACCTAGGAGTGTTTTTAATTCTGGGGGCTGAACAGGTTTACAAAGGGTTTACCGGCGGTTATGGGGGTTTGTAGCTCAAAGGATTTGAATGGACCAGCCCTCAAGGATCAGAATTGGACGCGAATGGATGCAGGATGGTGGTCATGTGGTTTTTGCGTTGGGATATGGTTGTGGTTTCTGGGCTGCCCTCAGATCCCCCCACTAAACACTAAAAGGCTAAAACGCTAAGGGGATGTTGAGTCATTTTGAGTAAAAAGGGATTTACGAAGCTGCTGTGGGGTTATGGGTGGGGTTCAAAGGGATCAGGTTTGTTGGGTTTCTTGCGTTGTAGAATGTAAACAACGTGTCTTTCCTTGTTTCCCTGTCACAACAAAAACATCCTTTGATTGCGCCAAACCTTTGGGGTAAGGGGGGGGGGGGTAGCAGCTACAAACATACAAGCAAGCCAAAACCAAACCAAACCAAACCAAACCAAACCAAACCAAACCAACCAACCAACCAACCAAGAAACCAAGAAACAAGCAAACAAGCAAACAACAAACCACACAAGCAAACAAATGCACCAAACCAAAACAACGCAAAACACCCAACACAACATCAAGCAACAACGTTGCTGACCACAAACAAAATGGCGACGTACCGCCCCAAGAAACCGACTTCGGCCACGGCCCCTTCGACCGAGCCGCTTCGGCTGTAGCACCTGGATCGCATGAAGCGCTTGGGTCGCCTCCCCCAGGAACGCCTCCAGCTTTCGGCCGGGAGACGAAAAGGTGAGGAGAGACCCTCTTCAGGCAACGTCTTTGGAGTGCAAACGTCTTGGTGTATTTCCAGAAATGGTGTATTTGCAAGTCTCTTTCAAACATGGCGTATTTGCAAACGTCTTTCTATCAGGCAGCGTGCGTCACTATCTTAGCTGCAGCTTTTGCTCCGACTGAACATGTCATGTTCAGCTGATCGGCCTCAACCAGTCTACATGTGGGTCTGTCGTTTTGTCTGTTTTTGAGGGGTCCAGCCGAAACAAACATGGCTTTCATTTTGGTGGTTTCCCTTTAAATCCACAAATATATTTTGTTGAATGGCGCTTCAATGGAAAACCACCTTGAATTCCAAGAACCCGCGCCTGCGAGGAGGGTGTTTCTCATAAAATGCTGTGGACCCCGTGTTGGTTGATATGTGCAAGGAACGAAAAGGAAACCAACCTTTGTATGGGCCCGCTATTTTGACACATATCCATTTGATAGACTAGGTCCCCCAGTAGAGAGGTTAGAATAAGGGTACCCTTTTGGCACACGGCGGGCGACGATTCGCCGGCTGACGGAGGGGCATGCCGCCCAACCATCTGTCCAGGCCTAGTGGGACAGGTGCCCACCAGTAACACATACCACAGACTGTGGCAGAAAGCACACGACGAGGTGAAACAGCCTCCAAGGGCAGGCAGCCCTCTCATCCAAGCCCACATCACGTAGGCCCAGCGGCATAGGCCGCAAGCGCCACTGCAACCAGCGCCATCAAGCGAGGGACCCCAGGGAAAAGGCCCAATCGCGAGGGACGCGGCCCAGACGGGCCGCCCGCATCCGAGCCCTCTCTAGGAAGGCATCTTCCTCTGGAGTGCACAGCAGGCGCACTCCAGAGAAGGCCCCCCGGGGCCACGCCAGGCCCGCATACGCACCCAAACGGGGCTCCCACTTGCCTGGAAAAGCAAGAGGGGCCCTCCGGGTGACACAACGCCGAGCTGCTTTGAAGTGTACCAGCAGGTCCTGCACTGTGGCAGCGCGGCCGTCCTGATAGCTGATAGGGCAGGATGACGGGGTAGCGCCTCCACACCACCAACGCAACCGCCAGGCCCGGCTGAAAGGCCTCCTCAGCGCGTAGCCAAACTGCACCATGAAGGAAGCTGCTCCACGCCTCCCAGGACGAGGCACCCATAACCCAATCATCAGGCTTCCCCGGCGGGGGAAAAGCAGCGCAGAAGCGCGGAGGGCCATGGCACGGGCCCGGTGCAGGCTCCGGGGGAGGGGCAGGAGCCACAGGGCACAGGGCTTCACCAGGGTCAGGGGCAGGCACAGGGGGAAGGGGGGTGCGCGGCAGGGCAAGAAACAGGCTCTGCAACCACAAGTGACGGCGGTAGGTGGCGAAGAAGAGAGCATCAAGCCTGCGGGCAGGGACAGCCAAGGAAACCCTAGCGGCAGACTTGGCCGCAAGGTCAGCAGCATGGTTGCACCGAGCATGCAGGGCCTCAATTGGATGAGTAGCAGCCGAGATGACCACATGCCCTCGAATCCAATGAAGCTCAAGGATGAAACCACCCACCGCACGCGACCGGACAAGAGACCACAGGACCTGCCAGAGGTCAGCCGCTATGTGGGGGGCAACCACACCAGCCGCACAAATTGCCTGCCACGCCTGGACGGCAGACTGGGAGTCGGTATGCACAACCAGGTGCCCCCGAACGTGCATGGCCGCACGCACAATGGCATACACCTCCGCACGATAGTTGTCCGCAAAAACACCCGGAACCGCACCAGCATCAACAGTGGCGCGCGACCCAGACACGACGGCATAGCCGGCAGCGGCCAAGAAAGGGTGCTGCGGCAAGTAAACACTACCATCAGTCCAGAGGTGAGTGGCGTGCCCAAGGCCATGGCGCGGCCAAGGGGAAGTAGGAGGCCACGGCTGGGCAGCACAGAGCAGATCGGCAGGGACCTCAAGCAGACCATGAGTGGCGAAGGCAGGCCCCTGATCAGGAACAAGAGGGGGGGGAGTGCCAACCTCCTCAGGCAGGGCCTGACACTCAACGAGGTGACCAATGGTCTCCTGTTCCCGCCCACAATACCGACAGAGGGGGCTACCAGACAGGCCCGAGGCATGGAGCCGGTCCGCAGTGACAGCCGAACCAACAACAACCGCCGGGGCCACAGCCTTCCTGGAAGGTAGGAGACGGGAAAAGGAGGTCCACCGCGGACACGGGGGAACACTCCAGGGGGAGCGAGAAAAGGCCACATCCAGGAGACCAGTAGGACCATGCGCAATGTCCGCACGCTTGCCCCGGCAGGCCCTGGCATAGGCATGCTGAGGAATAGTCCACTGGAGCAAACGCTTAAGCGAGCGCAGAGACATGCCAAACAGGGAGAGCCAGGGGCCATGATCAAAGGCAACGGAGGCAGGGGCCTGAAACCGGAGACCGCACGCAGTGAGCGCCGACACAAAGGTGGCCACAAGGGTGGAAGGCAGCAGGCGCTGATTGGTAAAGGCGATCCGCCACTTGAGGCTGAAAACCTCCGAGCGCTGGAGATGGGCCGCAACATTAAGAATAGTGCGGTATGGCAGCGCATACTCAGGATGGACCAAGTGGCCGGGATGGACAACCGCGAGCAGGAGTTCCCGGGACCTCCACATGGGCCGACCATCCCAGAGCACTGAGGCTACCTCCGAAGCCAAGGCAGAAAGGATGCGCTTGGGCACAAAGTTGAGCTCAGCGGCATACGACAGCATGGGCATGGCCTTGCGGGCAACATAGGACGCTTTAGAAGCAGCAGAGAGCGGGAGGCTCCTGATGGCCCGGAGTGCTCGCCTGAAGCTCGCAACAGCCGGTGCACGGGCATCCCGGGTACCGCGGAGGTCAAGGTTGATTGTGACCCCCAAGGGGCGCAAGGCCTTCAGACGGGGAGCCTGCGGCAAGGCAGGCTGAAGCTCCGCCACACAAGCATCCTGAGTGGCCCACCAACCGGACTTGTGGAGGTTGAACTGCTGGCCAGCGAGGGAGTCAAAGAGAGACGTAGCACGGACGGCCTGGACCAAGCTGGGGATCGCATCCAAGGTGGTCACGGTCATATACCCGTCATCAACAAAGACACGGGGCGTGACACCAGGGAAGCGCCGTATCAAGAGGGACCACGCTGTCATCAGCACATTGGCCGCAAGCACGGACATGGAGCACCCCTGGGCAATACCATTGTGGTTGGCCAGGGGCTCAGGGTGAACCGCTCCACGCCAGGACAAAAAGCGACGAAAGCCATCGTAGTTCCCACACCAGGCGCGAGCAACAGCCACAGGGAAACCCAAGGCAGTGAGGAGCGCCACAATCTGCCTAGGCATAAGGCGATCAAAACACTTGGAGCGATCAACCTGGATGCCCGCAAAGGGGGCGTCAGTGGCACGCGCCTCATGGAAATCCAGCGCCATGTGATGGGTGATATCCTCCACACGGCGACCAGGGACACCACCAACCACCTCAGGCGGTAACACAGCCCGTTGCCACGCAGTGGAGGCTCGAAACCTTGCCGACGACCACGCCAGGTAGCAGATAGGAAGGACGGCTATGAGCCTCTTGGACAGAGGGGCGGGGCCAGCACCCTTGTCCAGAACAGCCAAGCGCGCAGTGCCGAATATGCGCGGCATGGGCCACCGGCCCAGCTCCACCTGCTGAAGAAGATAGGCGAGGAGCCGGAACACAGGGATAGGCAGTGCGCGGAGCTCAACGGCCCTCCACCCGTCCAAGCCAGCAGACGAATCAGGGCTCCGGCGAGCTACAGACGCAGCCAGGTCCTCAGCAGACACGGGGTCTAAAACCAAGGGAGAGGCACGCTGCTCAAGGAGATGCTGGACAGGGCGCATGAGCGGATCCACAGGAAAGTCCTCCGCATGCACCTCAAAGACAGTGTTCCACTGGTCCGCAGCGTGCGCAAGGGCGACTGCAGGATGGTACGCCGGGGCACCATCAGGACCAGCCAGGGAGTTGGAGTGAGCAGCCTGGGTGGCACTGCGCAGGTGAGCGAAGACCTCCTTACCTGAGTGAAGGGCCGAATGGCGGAGACGCTCCTTCCAACGCGCAACAGCGGCGCGCTGCCGCGTGAGGTGGGCATCACGGAGGGCAGCCTCAACCCTCTCACACAAAGGGGCAACACCCACCGGGGTGAGGTCCTCATCCGTATAGGCAAACCGAAGTTCCCGAGCGACACGGCAAAAGCGCCTAAGGGTGCGGTGCGTGACCTGAGCATCAGCAACCGAGGTAAGCGGGAGCCGCACCAACCGATAGAAGAGCTCCCGCGACAGAGACAGGAGTCTAGCCAAGCGGGCGATGGGATGGTATGAAGGAAAGGGGCCTGCTGGGGGCGCAGCGGGGGCAGGGTACCCCGACAACGGCGGCCGCGCCCCCACCGGGCACCAGACTGGAGAAGAGTGGCAAGCGCAAAGTCACAGAAAAGAGACCAAGCATCCTCCACAGTTCCAAGTGAATCCAGGGCGGGCCGGTACGTGGACTGCCACATGTCCTCGGCAAGAACAGCACGCTGGTCCTCAGAGACAAGCCCAGACAAGTCGAGCGGAGCAAAGGCAGCGAAGGCAACAGCCCGTGGGACCTCATCCGGAGCCGCAAACCTCAAGGTCACAGGGGCATGCTGAAAGCCACACAAGGGCTCCACTTCTGCCGACTGGAGCAGGCGAGAAGCAAGGCCGTTGAGCAAAACCGTGTCAATGGCCGTACGGGGGCCAGACCCAAGCCAGGTCTTGTCACGACTGAAAGTGGGCTCCCTCATAGTCGCCTCCGTCGGAGGCTGCAAGGGGTCCAGCCAGACCCCGGTAGCAACAGCATCGTCACACGCCGCATAGGCCAAGGGGTCGGCCTGGAAATCGCCGGCAAGGACCACAGGGTGATCAGCAGTGTACTGGGCTGCAAACTCAAAAATGGCAGCGAGGTAGTCCTGATTCTGGCTGAAGATCACATCATCAGAGGAGGCACCAGAAATCGCATAAAAGTTGAGCGCAAGCATGCGAAAAGAACCAAGCGTGGCCCACACTGCATGGAAGCGGCCAGAAGCCAGTAGGGAGGGCAGAAGCCCAGATGCATCCTGCTGAGGAGCAACAGGATGAACAACGCATTTCCAGGCCAGGGAGGCAACACCCCCCCACTCCACCCGACGGACACCATTCACGTCAGGGACAACGGGGAGCAAGCTCAGACGCCCGAAAAGTAACAGAACGCACATTGTCAGCCGAAAGGCGGGCCTCCTGAACCAGGAAGAGGTGAGCATCGACAGAGTAGAGCTCAGGATGGGCCGCCAGAGAACCGACATTGTGGGAGCGCAAGGAAAAAGGGCCCTCACCAGGAAAGCCGCGAGTGGCATCAAAAACACGGTACAGCAACAGCCACCAAATAGCAACAGGAAAGGGCGCAGCACACCAACAAGAAGGGAGGCAGCAGTTGCCAGTACCAGAACCCAAGGCACAGAGGGTCAACCAGGGACCCATCCCCCAAGAGGGCCATGGCGGCCCAGATAGTCAAGCCCCCATGCGAGCTGCCTTGGCCGAAGGGGCCAAAGCATCCTCCGCGGCACCAGCACGAGCCGGCTTGGACAAGCTGGGCGGAAACCTGCGCAAACTGACACCTTGTCCGCAAGGGTGTCCTGCTTAACCTCAAGACCCCCCAAGCGTTGCTCAAGGGCCTCAACCCGAGACTGGAGCCCCGTCGGGGCGAGACCCGAAGGGCAAGGCCGAGTGGCAGAGATGCCGGGGTCTCAGCGCTGGGCAGGGACTGTGGAGTCCGCCCCCCCTTAGGCCTGGCCTTGCGAGCCTGAGGAGGAGGCTCAGGGGCCAGGATGACCTCACACGGGCGCCCAGCAGACAGGAGGGTGAAATCCATGAGAGCAGGGGCCTGAGCAAAGGCCAAGACCCAAACCAGAATGCCATTGCGCCGGAAAGACCGCAAGGGGATGCAGGGTGCACCCACAGCTTTGAGAACAGCCTCAACAATTGCACCAGGCGTGGCCCCAAACGGCAAGCCTTCCGCAAGGAAAGTGACCCGGGGGACCAGGGACCGATTGGCCTCAACAAAGCGAGGATCCTCCTGCAACAAGGCTCTTCGAGCATCCGCGATGTGAGAGTGCAGGACACGGACTGTGACAAGACCAGCAAACCCCTCCAGGGCCCGGGAGACAGCCAAGGCCGCCCTGAGGCCCTCCACACTGAGAGGCCAGAAACGGTGCACCACCGAATGGTCCTGCGGGTCAGCTCCTTGGGCCAAGAAATCACGCACGAAGAAGGGCCCAGTGCCCGACAGACGCAGGAATGCGAGCCTGTGGGTCAACGGGAGCTTGACCGTAAACTGCACCACGCGACCCAAGTTGTGGACGGAGCCATGGAGCACACGGAGGGCATAGACAGACTGGACGACCGACGACTGATGAGGAGCCTCGAAGAGGGCCCGCAGGTCCGTACCAGGCTTGGCCAAGATGCCCGCAAAGTCAGTTGCGAGGGCTTCAAAGCTCTCAACCACAAGCTCAACGAAGTCAACGGTGTCAATGACCGTTGCAGCCTCAACAGAAGGACGGTAGGTAATGCCCGGAGCAAGATGGACAAGCACGACCTGCCGCTTGTACGTGAGAGCTGCAACAGGGTCCAGGACACTGATCTGCAAGGGGAAGGAAGCGCAGGCAAGGAAGCCCGGGAGGTCCCCGGCACAATAAGGGCTGTGGGAGCAGTGACCGGGGCCTTGAGGCTCTCCGCAAGCAAGCTGACAGGGCAGAATGCCAAGCCGGACACAAGGGGGCCAAGCTGCCCACGCGGAACCAAGACAGGCGCAACCCCAAGATCTGTCAAGGTGAAGGCATGGTCCTCCGGGAGTAGGAGCTGATCCCACTTGGCATGACCCTTCCTGGGGCCAGCTGGTGCAGACTTGGCAGTGGGGACGAGGCCCGGGGGGGGAGCCCACGGGTCATGCATGGTCAAGGGATCAACCGGGACCATCTCATCATCATCCGAAGCCAGGGAGACGGCAGTCTCACTCGAGCCAAAGCCACCCCCAGGAAGAGGGAAGAGGCGCAGCAAGACATGCTGACCCGCAAGGTTCTCAGCCGTAGTGGTATCACTCACCGGGCGTCCCTGGACATACGGTCGCACATGCATCAGGAGACGGTCAGGGAGCGGCAGGGCCCAGATGAGCTGCCGAAGGGTAGCAACTCTGGGGACATGAAGCACATGCTCCCTCCGCATGGGGTCATGGATAAAGACCCTCACCTCCGGTGGCACCAGGACGGGGGGAGAGCAGGGACGACAGCCAAGTCATGTCCGATCAAGTCTCCGGCTGATTCACGAGGGAGCCAGACACGAGCGAAGGTCGACACAGCAAGAAGGGGCAAGACAACAGGCGGAAGGCGAGCTGCCAGAAGGACCAAAGAGACAGCAGCCCCAACAGGGTACGTCACCTCGACACTCAAACCAGAGGGCGAGTGGAGCGTGGATCGAGCAGCACCCATGCGGTAGGGAAAGACCATCCTGGGAAAGGTCTCCTCACCAACGACAATTGGCGGTCCCTCCGCGTCGGCCCGCACAGGGGCCTGAGGGTGGAAGGCAAAGTCGATGAGCTGATCCAGAGCTCCAAGAAAGTACCATCCACGCACAACTGCAGGACGTAGGGCAACACCCCGAAGCCGATGGCGCCACACACGCAGAACGAGGTGCTCAGGTACCTCAGTAATGAGACCCACTGCACTCAGGAAGACAGTCCACGGAATGGCTGCCTGTGGTACTGAGATACAGTTACCCAACCCATGGAACACCTCCTCCAAGGTGGGAGGAAAGACAAGGGGCCGGACTGCCCCAAGCCACAGTGCCCACTGGGCAGGAGAGAAAAAGGCCGGGCGGCCATCAACCAGGGTGAGCTGGGCAAAAAGGCCTCTGTCAGCCAGGGTAGCAGCGGCCAGGACATGCTGCTGCGAGTACCGAGCACAGAGTGTGCGCAGCGGCTGATCATCAGGGGCCAGTCGCCTCTGGAGGACCTCCTGTGCAGAGTGCTGATGGGGCTCAGCGCCAGGTAGGAAGGCAGGGTTGGTATAGTGCCGGAGAACCTGGTCATCAAGCAAGCGGGCAAAATCCATCTCGGGTGCCTCCTGCACCTGGAAGTCCTGGTGGGTCCACGGAACAGGCACAGGGTCACCAAAGGTGGCCGTAGGAACAGGCACAGACACCTCAACATCATACCGGAGCAGAGTGGCAAGCCAACGGCGTCTGGCACATGGCCCAAAGGTGGCATGGTCATGCACCAGTGAGTGATGGACCCGGTAGCCAGCCCACTGGACAACGGCAAGGATGATAGGGAAGTGCGGGTGATCCGGCAACCCATCAACACACTCCATGAGGAGAGCCAGAGGGGCAGCAGCCCGAGCCCAAGCCAGGGCGGCCACAAAGGACATGCCATGGGGGTCCCCAAGCCCATCCTGTTCACCAGCCCGGGACCAAGGTGGGCAAGGCGGAGAAGCCGTGGCCACGTGAGTGCCCACCCATGGGACACAATGCAGAAGACCACGGTCAGCCACATCCGCAAGGATCACCGCCTGGGTTGAGGTGGGATCCCAACTGGTCAGATTGACCGGGAGCACACAGGGCACATCCAGCGCAACAGACAGCGAGGCAACGACCTGTGGCGAGAAATCCACCATGAGCTCCTGCTGGATGTCCAGTCCCACCAACTGCCTAATGGCCTCAGCCGCCTGACCCCATCCATGGAAGGACCCCGCAAACAGGTGGGTGACAGCCAGCGGAGCATCAAAGTCCGGGTCAGGGACAATCCAGACCTGTGAATCAAGGTCCACCAGGGCCACACGAGGCATGGTGCCAGCCACCAAGGACGCCCCTTTCACCCTAAAGTGGCCGCCAGGCCGGTTGAGGAGGGCGGTGAACTGCACCGGGGCTCTCAGAAGCATCTCAAACATGAGCCGGCGCGTCCGGGGCGTGGCATGCAGGTCAGGCGGAAGGCCAGGAGAAAAGGCAGAGCAGAGCCACTCCGTAGGGGAGATCCCAGCATCAACCCTGAAGTGAAGGTCCGCACGGCCACGCCAGGCCTCAGGATCGGGATCCTGAAAGAACACCACCTCAGACATCAGGGCATCAAGTGTGGCCAGGGTGGTGGAAGAAAGAGCAGACAGGGCCCTCAGCACAGCCGGGTCCCGGGACAACATGGCCACAGCCAGCAACAGGCAAAGCCCCAGCACACCAGAGACCACCGCCACACAGCAGAGCAAGCCAGGGGGGGCCGCGCACAAAAGAAGGCGGGGCGCCACGGAGGAGACCGTGACTTGGTGGACGCCTGACGCACCGGGGAGTGTCGCCAGGCCCTGGGAGCCCGATCCCTGAGCCCTAATGGTTTTGGACCAGAACGGCTATAAGGGTACCCTTTTTTCTGTAGTCTATTTTAGTAAGGGAACCCTCCCAACCAAAAAAGGGAACAAGGGCACTACTGGGGGACCTAGTTTGTTTTGTTTTTCGGGAGACACCCCCTGACCCTGAGACACCTACCCCAAAATGGGATCCCAAAACGGTTTTGACAACCACAGACATTTGATAGACACACTCAAAGAGTTGTCTTCTTGAAACTTGTCGCAGCGAGGCTTCGCCAAGCCCTTGGATGCTTGGGCTGCCTTAGGGGCTGCTTCAGCGCCCAGAAATGGGCCACATGGCATGCTGGCCCTGTGCTGGGCCACTGTTTGCCGCTACGGCAGATTTCCCGCTTTTTGAGGGGTAACCTCTATTTTCATTTTTTTTCCGGGATCCGAATCTTTCTAGGAAACCACCTCAACCCTGGGGAAATGGATCTGGTTTTTGAAAATCAACGATGGCTGAAAAGAATGGGGCATCAACCCCCAGAGCTTTTCCAGCTTTTCCCACCGATCTATTTACCTACGTGGTCACTGGAGAAGAAGGGGGGGACCAACTCCAAATGACAGACCCAAAGGGGCATGAACTTTAACTGGGGACCCGAAATGGTCGATCGGCATCAGTTAGCTTCGAATTCAGGCAACCACAAACCATGTGTGATATGCCCCTTGCAAGTACCACCCCCCCAACACACACCACCCAACAAACCACCCCCTGCGGAAAGCACGAAAAATATATCAACCGTGGCAGAGAGTTTTATTGGACGAAGTCGTGCCTGTGCAGACTGCTTTTTGTGACGAAGTCTGGCCCCAGTGCCCAAGACCATGTGCACGAACCCAACGCCCCTTACGTCGGATGGCTACGGAAGACAAAAGGAACCCACTATTCCGAGGGGCCCCAAATCATTTTCCTTTGTGAGGCATAGGCACAACCTGGTCCCGAAACAGACCTTTCATGGAACGATGTGTGTGTGTGTGTTAGTGATAGATTCCCTTCAAAACCCGCAGGGGGAAGCAAACAAAAATCTGAAGCAAATGGAAGTTCTTTGAACATAGTCGATTGCTAGTCTCAAGATGGGATCTGTTCCATGGGCAAACTCAAAAGGAGCCACGTTGATGGTTTTAGTTACAATCAAATGGGAAAAACAACACAAGCCTATGAAACAAGGGAGTGGAACACTTTACTTAAATGGCCAAGACAGATTATGAACATGTGAGCGCCTGGTTTCCGAACTTGCAATGCTTGAATTGCAAGCATAACACAAAACACCCTGACCTACATATGTGCACTTTTTTTTCTCTAGAATATTCGATTCTGATAGTTGTTGCTCCGAGCAACGGAAGGACCCCATTTGGAAGAGGAATGAAGTGGAAACCTGGTTTGGTTCCTACCAAGCTTTTCCCGACAGGAGTCTGTTCATTAGGGGGGGGGGGCGAAAAACTGCATCCGCGTTTAGGGAGTCAAAATTGAAATGACCGATTCAAACCCATCCACTCCATCCAACATCTTTGTTCAGGGTTGCCCACCTCTGCCCGCAGGGTTCAATTACTGCATGCATAAATCCTTCAACCCTTCGGATCCCAAAGTGAACCAACGGGGCATTGCAGCCTTTGGAAAGCATCTGGGTATGTCTTAAAATAGGGATCTGCAAATGATCAGTCTCCTTTCGGATTCCTAAACTAAGCTCAGCTTCCCTCTGATTGGTTTGGTTTGGAGATTGGGTGCCAAAGCCAGGGCTTCAAATCCAAATCCAAACCACCAATTCAGGGGTACCTGAAAAAAAACAACTACTAACGCACCACAAAGCCAACACACACACACACACACAACACAGAAACACCCAACACACCCAACACACCCAACACAGAACACACCCACATTGACCCAAGCCAACGCATGGGCCTCGCTCCTTCCGCCGAAGGCCCAGACCACGTCGGCCGCTTTCCCCGAGGGCGCCAGAGCCAGGGCCTCCGCGCGGCTCTGGCCGCCGAAGCGGGCGTTCAGACTCTCCGGGTCCGTCTGCCTGGCGTTTTCGCCCGAGCCGCTGGCGGGAGTCGCCAGGCAAGAAGAAGCTGGGAACTGTTTTTTTCGCGCCGCAAGCAGAACGCCCGGCCAAAAAATGAAAATAGAAGTCTGGCAAGTCATGGGAGAGCCCAGATGAATGCCTTTTTTTCAGAGGAACATACGCCTCCTCACCAACAAAACTTAGCGGGTGATTCCAGTCGTTTAGTGTGATCCCAGTTGTTGATGAATGCCTTCCTTCATCTGTGCCTCCACAGAAAACTGAACAGGCACATGGCTCCCTCCAACCAGCCACAAGCGATCGACATGGAAAGTGGGAAAGCCATCCTCCGAACGCAAATTTCTTCCAACAGGTCTCTCCGACAAAGACCATGGCCGCCATTCTTTTCGGGCACCAGTGCACCAGAAACTTAAATTAAAGTCCCTGGATGGGAAATGACATGCCGGCCGGCTGTGCAAGCGAGCAACAAATTCTGCCAAGAACTGGAGTCAAGTCATCCCGCAAAAAGACCCCACAGTGGATGGACGAAATCCATTTCGCACCACTTTGAAACCATGGTTGAAACCGCTGTTTCTTGGTATTTACAAGGGAATTTCGTCCATCCACAGTATCGCAGTCAAACAAATTTGGTCCCCGGACCCTGAAGGACGCAGATGAAGCGCCGTCCGACTTGTCACGGTGTTTGATTGGAAGCGCCGAAGGAAACCGCTTTCTTCCTGGTTGACGCTCCAATGCTCTACTTGAGGTGTTCATCTTCTTTTTGCGGACGGCCAAAGCTAAAAAAAAAAACAAGACAAGGCCCCCCAGAACATGTTGTCTTCAAATTACGCGTCACAGTTATTCAACTTTATAATATGTTTTCAGGTTGGCTTAAAGGGAAATCAAGAGTCAAGAGCAACACCAGGTTTAGAACAGGTTTACCTTTTTCTTCTGGATCTTCTTTGGGGAAGCTAGTACATAAATTGTCCAGTAGTCCTTTTCGCCCTCATGTGAATTCCATCCGTACCTTCATCAGATTCCGAGCCGATTCGAGCCCCTCGGTGAGGTGGCCACTTCCCAGATGGGTGAATCAGAAGTTTCAGCTTTCCTTTATAGCCAATCTTTCAAAGGCTTCTTTGGGGATTGAACAAACATCTGCTTGCATGTGCGCAACGGACAACCCGTGTTTCTCGCAAAAGCAAACGCAAGATGGATATGAAGACTCGGTCGATGTTTCCTGTTTTGTCTATGGTTAATTTGGGAGGACTTAGGGAACTCACTCTAACCCTGAATTTCCCACGAACCCAGGAATTTGCGGAATAGCCCGGTGTCTCATGCCTCTTACGTAAGAATCGTAGTTGGAACCGGCTGACTTCCGAGACCACCCCCCCCCCACGAAGAAGAAGCAAGGATGTCGTTTGTGTTTTTTGTTGGGGAGCCTGAGCGGAAACTCTCGCCTTGGTTGAGCCCTACTGTGGCTGGACAGGATAGAACCCTGCACCACTTTGAACCCCATTGTTTGTTGGCATTTACAGCGGAATCATCATTCCAAGATTGCTTAGGCTGCGCAGGAATTCGTCCGTCCACAGTATGCTGCTTTGTGTTGCCTAAGGATCTAACCATGTCAAACTATCCGTGACACACCCGGTAAATCGCGGTGATTCAGAAGATGTCCCTTCTGGCCCCTTGCAATATTAGGTCGGCCGCCTCCGTTACTCTTCTCCTTCATTCTTGCTTTGCCTGGATGTTCAGCCCACTGTGTCCTAGGTTATAACCATAATGTTGGGGTTCCCCCGAAAAAAACATGCTCCAACAGTTTTTGGAGGGAGCAACCCCTACACCCTGTGGTCAACTGGGTTTGGATCGGCCTGGCACCATGTCAACTCAACTCAGGCACGGTAGAGGGAGCCCAAAAGTAGTAAATTGGTGGTTCCCTTGGTCCAGGCTTTCCCCTAGTTCTCTTCAGCACAACCCAGGTCATTTTGCATAACTAGTGTGTGTGTGTGTGTGTGTGTGCGTGTTTGATTCTTTTCAGGTTGAAATATGAAGGGAACCAACAGAAACGTCACCACGTGTGGGGGTCGCCCTGCATTTTACTGTAACTCCTGTTGCGAGAAGCCACGTTTTTCCTTTTTTCCTGGCACTTTGCCCCTGTGGCAACACTTCCGTGTAGAAAGGGTATCCTTCCTCCAACAAACATAGCACCTGTGGAAGGGTATCTGGAAGATTAGTTTCATTTTCAGGGGACCCTCTGCCAGGTGCCATGTTAGTGGAAGGGAGGGTAGCTGCATGCAAGCGACCTTAGGCTTTGTGGATCTCCTTTACCATCATCGGGTATTGAAGCCAAACATACCCTTCGAAGTCATGGGCACAGTCTAGCTACCACCCCCCCCCCTCCCGAGGAGAAAAACAAACAAAAACATGACATGGAAGCCACTGGCAAATGAAGCATCCACTCCAGGCAAATGGCTGGAGAATTCACCCACCGAATCCCTTTGAAATAATTCTTCATGCGTCACCCCCCCGCTGCTCGTGGCGCTATAACTTGAGATCCACTGACTCACTTGATCCGAAAATATATAATGGGAACCCCAGATTGAGAAAGTGAGATCCGGATTCAACCACTAATCTTAACCCGATTCAGACCACTTTTGGAGGGAACACCCCCCCCAAAAGATGGGACGGGTTTATTAATCCTGGGTCAACATTAAAGGGCAATTCACTTCCTGCGGGGATTGGTCACAAAAAGTCATGTTTCCTTGTGACTCCGTGGTCCGAACCCAAAAAGTGACCAAAGTCCGAAACGCAACTCAGGAAGCGAGCAAGGGAACCTTCTTAGACCACCCGAGAGGCATTCCCCAATATGAGCTCCTCTAAATATGGGGGCTTGATCAAAAGGTGTTTTACATGGGATGACCATTGGAGAAACCACGAAGAAAAAGTTGATACTTGCCACATGGGAAAAGTGACCCATGGTCAAAACTGGGGGTCCTAAGGGAATAGAGATCACCCCCCTTTGAAACCATGGTTGAAACCATTGTTGCTATGTACAAAAAAGGGATCAGAATCAGAAACCTCTACATATTGTGGATGGACAAAATCCTGCACCACCGTTCAAAAACCCAAAACCCTGAAATGATTCGATTCCCCTATAAATTCCAACAAACAAAGGCTTGCAACCACGACTAGGTGCTCCAGTAGAGAGGTTAGAATAACGGTACCCTGTTTTCTGTAGTCTATTTTAGTAGGGGAACCCTCCCCCAACAAAAAGAAACGGTAAAAAACACCTACATGGGTTCTCATATTTCGCGGTGCGGTAGACGGATTTCGCATCCACGGTATGCACCACCGCCATCGCCCGCGCGACGCGGCGCGGATCCCCCGCGCCTGGCGAGGGCGGGGTCCGAGGGCCCCAGCATGGCGCGCCAGAGCTGCAGCGCGTGCGGCGCGCGCAAGGCCAGCAGCAGCACCTCGAGGGGCGAAATACGCGGCAGGCGCGGTCCATATCCCATGCGTTGATTGGAGCTGGACCAAAACCCCAACCAACAAAAACGAGGATATTTTTGGAGGGTTCCTTGGCTCCAGCACCCAACACCTGGCTTTTCCCGTGTCCACAACCCCAAGCACTGCCCAAGAAGCAATGGTTGGGGGGGGGGGGTGGTTGGGGGAGACTCAAATGGACGCCGCCTGAGTGAAAATGGGGATACTCCCTGCGACCACTTTCGAGGAAAAACATTTCTGGTGGGAAAGGATTCATCCATGCCCGTTCATGTTGTCCATGCAAGGTGGCAGAGCCCTTGCAGGAGCCCCAACACAAGCGGATTAAAAGGGTAGAAGGGACCTAGGTCCAAAACTCCATGTTGACGCAGCGGATGATTGTGGAATCCCCGACAAGTAGCTACAAGGGTGGGTTCCTTAAGGTTCAGAGTTTCAGGGAACTCCGCCCACCTTTCTCGGAGAGTCAAACTAGGGGACCCCTTTTCGGACCACTTTGCTCGTAAGCCAAAAGGAAAGCACCCACCTTGAAGGGGTCTGAACCACCAATCCCTAAACCCTACACCCCAAACCCTGAACCCTGAACCCTGAACCCTATCCTCTTGGCCCACCTTGCGAGGTTGACTCCCTATATGAGCTTCCCCCCCCCCCATTCCAAGCGCCTTCTCCGCCGCCAGCGCCGCCCGCAGGCCCACGGAGATCCCCACGACGGACCCGGCGGATCTCGCGGACGCCGCGGAAGACGCCGGGCGCAGCAGGCGGAGGCCCACAACTTGGAGGCCCTGAGCCGCCAGCTCCTGGCAAGCTCTCCGCGGCCGGTGGCGAGGTCCGTCCGAGTTGGTCGAGAGAAAAACCCGTCCGATGTTCCGAGTTGGTCTCCGAAAAATGGGATCCCAAACATGGGTATGCTACCTAGGTCCTCCAGATTTGAGAGCTTGGAAGAAGCTGGTACCCTATGTTTTTCGGTCTCGTCTATTTTAGTAGGGGAACCCTCCCCAAAAAAAGGTAAAAGGGCACCTAGCTGGGGGACCTAGATGGGGTCAACGAATGGCCGCCTCGACTTTTGGAGGTGACACAATTTTGTTGTTGGTTTTCCTTCGTTTTGCTCGGGGTTTGCAAGGGGGAAGTGAAGGACAACCCCAAAAACACATGTTGGGTTGTTGGGGGTTTACAAGGGAGAACTAAAGGAAAACCGTACACAAACATGTTGCTTGGTTCTCGCTTGAGGCAAAGCCTTATTCCCCTAACACCACAAAGGAAACTCACTTGAACAACTGGCAACCAAAAGGTACTGCTTCAAGCAACCAAAAAGAGACAGATGGGGACCCTGTCACCAAACCGGTCCCGCTAACGTCCTGATTTCCCCGGGTTCAGGTCAAGTCCTGGCGTTGTTCATGGCGCTCTTGGGGGGACTTAGGCTATCACTGAACTCGTCGCATGTTAGCGAAATCAGACCTGGACCCCGACGAAAGAAGCCTTTGACGTGAACTGGGTGGACAACCGTACCCACAAAATGCCGAAAGAAGGCTTGCTTAAATTTTGGGACTTTCATGGCAGGCAAGACATGCCCAAGCAACGCAGCTCAGTGCTTGGACCCCGAGGGGGGGGTATGGTTGCCCTCTCTGTCGTGGAGGTTTATGGAGTTGGTTGGCTCGTGCACGGAACTTGACGTGTCGGGGTCCTGGTTTGGAGTAAAGGGGACCATTTCTTGGGCGGGATCCGTTTTGGACAGGAGGGGCAAAGGGAAAGCCAAGAAGCAAACGTATTCTGTTGACCCAGGCAAAATGCACCCGTCCTCTTTTTTTTGCGGGGTGGTTGTTGGCCCCTCCCAAAGTGGCCTGATTCCCGCACTAAACTCAGGGACACCCACCGAAAACAAAAAGGAAAACAAGGCAGCCGGACCAGCCGCTCCCCAAAAACAACTAGTTTTAGAATGGTTGGACTTAGGTAGAGGGGATAGTAACGGTTGGTTAGAGTTCCCACTCCAGAGAAACCACTTGACTGGAAACCAAGGCACCCAGATCCATGTTGTAAGGCTCCCCTTTTCATGGGCCCCTTTTGGAGCTTCTCCTGTAGCACCACCTCCAAAATCTCCGGCTCCAGCTTTTGGAACGCCACGCAAATCGTCTCCTGGCGCTTTTGGCGGCCAGTGGGATTGATCATATTTTTTTGAGGGGACACCCGGACTTGGCGATGTGGGTGGTTGTCCTATCATGCCCTTTCATTGACCTTTCAGAAAGCCACCACAAAGAAGGTACCCTCAAAAAGCAGTGGTTGGTTGGTGCTTGGTGGTTGGTGGTGTTCATTTCCTCTTTAACACCACCAACAAAAAGGCACCCTCAAGGTGAAAAGCAGGCGGGTGTTTGTCACTTGTTTGAGTTGGTTTCAAGGGAAACAAACATTGGCAACGTTCTTGGCTAGCCAACACTCCAGCCAGAAATTGGTGCGGCAAGTGTCCGCCCGTCTGCTTCTTTGCCGAGGTTTTGGGTGGAATCCTGAAAAATACCGTGGCCTATGACACAGAACGCTCAAAAAAAGGAGTCCCAGTGGGTCCCAGCTGATTCTTGCCAAGTTGTCGGCTTTTGTATTTTGATTTTCGGTGTCGTGGCGTGTTCCCATGGACGTGAGAGCCTAAACTTTCAAGAGGGAATGTTTTTTTCGGGGGTTGGCCTGTTTGACCCCAAAGGGTGTGTCCAGTGTTCTTGCGCCTTGCAAACTGATGCAAAAAGTTGAAAACGGGAAATAATGTGGCAAAAAAGCAGCGGGAGCCTTGAGTGTTCAACCATCTAGGCTATAGTATACCTACAACCTGGCTTTTCGGGAACTTACAGGTTGGTAACCGAGGGTAACATCTGACGACTTTCCAAGTTGGCTGAACACCCAAGGCCGCAGTGGAGTTCACTCTGATGCTCCTGGCCCCACGTATTTTTTTTAATGATCAAAGTCACTCCCCCCCCCCCAAATGGTGGGCCAAAGGGAAACCCCATGTGCTGACTTTGAGCACCCGCAAAGACCATCCAAATAAAGACCCCTGTCTTACAGTACTCATCGGTGGCTTGGGGACCAGCACCTCTCCATCAGAACCAAACCACCAAGGAGCGCCCCCCAGAAATTCCCATGCCATCCAAGCCACTGCATCCCTGTCCCAAGCGAGAACGCGCTCTAAAACCGAAGAAGAAAAAAAACATGCGTTCAGAAATGCCGAAATTTCAGTGACACTCCGCAAAAAAAACAAACCTCCGCCGACTTGTGTTCGGCACCACCAAAAAAAAACTCCGCCGACTTGTGTTCGGCACCACAAAAACAAAACCACGCGATGCCCCCAAACCCCTCCCTCCCAATTCTCCGGCTCCTCAAGCACCTCCACATCCAGCTCGGGCTTGCCCTCCTGGTCCCCCCAAAGGTACCAAGAGTTCACCCCTACTGTGGAACTTGGATCCGTTCGCACGATTGAAACCAGAGGAAACCATAACGGTTCTTGGCATCTGCAGGGAAATCTAACCATTCCAGGGTTTTTGAACGGTGGTGCAGAAGTTCGTCCATCCACCGTATGATCATGAGCAAATGTGGTTGCGTGCTTTCTTGAGGGTACCCTTTCTGGGGTTGGCTTTAGGCAAACCAACATTTGAGGGGGGTCTCCCTAAATTTGACACACATGTGGCAAAGTATCCCATGTTCCAATGACTTAGGCCGTTACATCCCAGGGTTGTTCCAAAGACCGCAGCGAAACGGTAGAGATTGGGTTTTTGGGGATCATCTTCTGGCTCGGAGCAACCCAGACCTCGTCCAGTCATGAGGAAAAAGAGAGCAAACCAAACTTTCTAGCAATATGGGCGCGCCCTTTTTCAGGGAGCCCGTCTTTGGGGTCGTTTTAAATGGACACCCAAGCAAAAACGCCAGTTTCAAAGTTCCCCCTATTTGGCCGTGGGTCAAAAATGGGTGCCCAAAATGGGTTGCCCGATCGGTAAATGGAACCAAGGACTTCAACCTGTGGCCCGATTCCTGGTTGAATTTTGACCCACACCCATTTTAAGACATGCTCATATGACCCGTCCCTCCTGTTCAAGGGCATTTCTCTGAAAATGCATCCGACTCCAGCTGAAAACGACCGCTTGCCGAAGAGAAGGGAAAACGCGCACCGTGTTTGTTGGATTTGGGGACGCCCAAGGCAAGGGACAACGTCGAACATCAAATGTGTTTGTTGGATTGTACAAGAAACACCCAAGAAAAACGGAGCTGTACTTGGGTGGTCGGCCGAGTTGTTAAGTGGTTCACCTGTACAAGAAACACCGAAGAAAAAAGGAGCTGTACTTGGGTGGTTGGCCGAATTACTAAGTGGTTCACCTAGGTCATGACCTACTCATGACTGAGTTGGGCCGGTGGTATTAGGTTGTAAGTTATAGCCTATGTGAATATCATCATTTCCTAACTTGGTGAATTGAACATCCAAGTATAATTCTATTGGGTAATGTTTGACGAGTTTCCATTTCTTCGGCTTCTGACAAAGGAAATCAAGTTGGAGGTCAATCGTTTGGGTTAGGATGGACCCAGTGAGTTCCGTTTGAAGCAAGGAGTCTCACAACACATAGCTCGCCTTGATTTCGAACATAGCTTTGTTAGGGTTGCTTTAAAGAAACGTACACACCCACACTGACATTGACTTTTGACTTCAGGTAAGGGATGGTAAGGAGTTGCTTTCTTGATTGATTGTGGCTCACTTCGGCAATGAAGGTGTACGAAGGTGTAGAATTGCAGTCATGATCTTCGACATTGCCTGGTCAAAGGGGGGGGCTGCCCTCTTGGACCTTTTTTTGTTTGAACCTTTTGAACCCCGTTTGGCGGGGTACCTCAAGAGGGACCCCGGAAACTTTGTTTGCTCGGAGATGTGAGCGTGTCTTGTTTGAGGTTGGACCCCCCAAAGTGGCTGCGGTTCTCCTTTCGGTTTGCTTTGAAAACAACCAAACAAAGGCTACCGAGCCTCAAAAAAACCAGCCACCCATGTCTACTTTTGAGAAAAGGCAATTCCCCGCCCAATGGACCGATGGACCCTGCGAGAAACATTCCCTATGAAAACTCCCGTCAGACCCTTTCTTGTTCCTGGGCAACGTACCCAAAGTCACATCAAACAAATCGGGAAAACCCCATGCAACATCATTAAGCAATTGTCAAACAAACAAGGATTTCTGTTTCAGTACAAGCAGCCAGTTTCCCTTAGATGGTCTTATCGAGTGTCACATCAGACACATGAGACCGGGAACCCCCCCCATCCACACCGAGCTGACAAAATCCCAGGAGCACAGAGGCTTGAAGGACCCAAGGCGTTTGGGTTTTAACTTTGACCTATTATTTTTTTCGACTGGCCGAAAAAGGGGGCTTTCTCCAAAGAAGACACACCCCTGTTTCTGTTCCTTTTGGACTTTAGACCTAAACACCAGGGCTCCCTCCAAAGAAGACACACATCCGGATTTCGGTGGAATCTGGAAGCTCCTCGTGAGCCCACAAGGCCAAGGGCCGCTGCAGGGGCTGCGCCGGGAAGGGTCCCAGCAGCTTCTCCCCCGCCGCATCGGCGGAAGCTTCCACGGCCACCAGGGAGCGACAAGTTGGCGGCTTCGAGGGCCAGGCGGGATGCGAGGCGTACCTCGGTTGGCAGCTTGTCGTTTTTGTTGACCAGCCGTCTAAAACGAAAAGGGCACATCAAAAGACCTGAAACACATTGGGACCTTTGGGTTAGTTGGGTCCTGGTGTAAAATGTCTGAGAGGAACCCAAATGAAGCGGAGCTTGATTGTCAACGGGGGAGCCTGCCCCATTTAAGAATGGAACCGGAGCACACACAAAATATCTTACGCACTTGAAGTCGCCAACGTCATATTGGTGCTTGAAAGGACTGCCATGGAGAAAGCACTCGCTGAGGCTTGACTCTTTGACTCTCGCGCGCCCAGCATTTGCCGTCCAGCTGTGGCCAGGCTCATGGAAAGTAGGAACCTGATCTTGTAGTATCAAAGGGCCCAGGATCTAACACGTTTCAACCATCAACCTTCGTTAGTGAAAGGACATGCTAAACAATTTTCTCAAAACAACTACCGGAACAGTGCCGCCCTCTAAATCCTGCTACAGTAACTAACTCTGCAGCCTGCAGCCCGAGCGGCGCTTGCGCCACCTGCGGCAGCGGCAGCATCAGCATCGCCTCGAGCGGAAAGAAGATTGAAACACTGCCAAAAGTAAAACACGAACTTCCGTTTGCGGCACCCCCCCCAACAACTGTTCTTTCTCATGTCCAAAATCCCTACTGTCCAAAAAGCAGTGGTTGGGGGTGCTGGTTACGTCCACCGCTGTTTTCCCCTCCCACCCCACCCCTCCCACCCCACCCACCACCCCCGGCCTGCGCCTGGTTCTCCCCGGCGAGGCGGCAGAGCGTGGGAGCAGCCTCCTGGTGCACCATGGACCAGTCTCAAAATGGCGGGACCCGCCAAAATGAGCCTCAAAAAACACCCCCAAATGGTCTAAAGGTCTCAGTAGACTGGTGCCTCCGCATCTGTTGGGGAAAACTGGAATCGTGTTTTGGGGGCAAGCATCAGAGGTCCCGATACGGCTGCTCCAAGCCCCCCCGAACAAGCGACAGGTCGATCAATTTGTAGGTTTCATGGAAAAGCCGAAACTGGTTCCAAAAGGTGTCTCCGGGGTGATTTGGTCACACCAATCAAAAGACTGGCCAATATCAAAAAGGTCAACCGTGGATACTTGAGGTGTTGAAATACTGATCTTCAAATGCTTCAACAGACCCATGAGGCTAGTCGCATTGTCAAAAGCTCGCTCGGAGCTTGCATGTTGGTCATGCAGTCGTGCTCCACGGCAACTAAGACCAACATGAAGTGCGGACACACAAAATAATTCTTCCGAATTGACAGGACGGCTTTGCAAGACTTCTTGGTGTGCGGCCAAGTTAGTAAGTTGTTAAACAACCTAGTTTTACAACCCCCGGAGGGGAACTAACCATGTCTAGGTTGGCCAACCATGGCCGAACACTCTGGATCTTTCCATTTGGGAGATTCATTTCCAGGCAACGCACCAACTCAATCGATCCCAAACTCAGGACCTTGGGCTGGCCACCGCAAAGCCTCATTAAGTTGGGGTGAGCGCAGCCTTTCATTAGTTGATTTCCCCCCCCCCAAAACCCGGTTCCGAGAAAACCGTGAGACTTACTTTTATAGCAGATATCCTGTTCGAATATCCAACTTAAGTTTGTAAACAGTTTCCCTTGGAGGTGACTCGTCCTCGTCCCAGGGCAGCAGGAAGATCTCCCCCTGGAGGGAGGGCAGCGAACAGCCCGCAGACACCACATCGTCCCACAGGGGCAGCCGGTGCTGGCTCACCTGCAGGTGCTGTGGAACCCAGCGATTTTTTGCTCCCCTGCTAAACGTTGTTCGCTTCTAGTGGCTTAATAACTCACTGGCTGAGTGGATGGCCCAAAAAAAGTCCAAACTTTTTGTTTACCACTAAAATGGCTCAACGTTTTCACTTCTAGTGGCTTAATGTTGACCCAGGATGTAAGTAAAACCCGTCCCATCTTTTGGGGGGGTGTTCCCTCCAACAGTGGTCCGAATCCCCACTAAAAGGGGACACTCCCCTATTAATCAACCAGGGGTCTATTAATCCGGGGTTAACATTAATACGGAAAACCACTAAAGTTGGCAAACAGTTAAAGTCCTAACATCCCTTGGCAAAGTGCAACAAAGATTCTTTGTTACAGGAACTCTCCTTTGGGTGGACTTGGGTGAATCTGGGAAAACCAAACAAAAGCCTCCATTTGCGCATACGTCCCCTGGAACATATGGTGTTTTTCCCCAACAGCTGAAAGCTAAGGGGTTTCAGCCCACCAAATAAGGTTCAAGCATGGTTCCAGAGCAAGGTTCCGGAGGTTCCGAGGTGAAAGGTTCAAGCAAGGTCGCGGAGGTTCGGGGTGCTCTGGCGCAGGTCAGGTGTAAGGTTGAAGCATGGTGCCCCAGCAAGGCTTTGGGGTCTCAGCCTGAGGTAAGGTTCCGCGGAACCCCGCGAGGGTTCCGCAGGGTTTCGCGAGGGTCGAAACGAGCATCGTATGCTGTTGGGGATATCACCTGAGCTTATTTCGCCAGTGACAGATTCCTTTAAAGCTGACAGGAAAAAATATGAACCATTCTGAAACGCAAATCGAGGACATCCACAAAGACGTTAAAACCAACACAAGGCACCGATACTTCACCGCCGAATTCGATTAGGCCGTCCTCGCACAAAGCCTGCTGCTATGATGGCAAAAGTGCCTGGGGAGAGCGCTTGCTGACATGGACAAAATACTAAATGCGTTTGTCTCCAAATTGATGTACCCAAATGGGTGAATGGGTGGTGTTTGGTGTCCCTTTGAAACGACCGCAAAAAGGATCCCCTCAACAAAAAGTCAAAGCCAGAGGCAAATCTCGGCTTTGTGCTCGGAGTTGAGTTTAAAGGCCACCACAGCGAAAGCAACCAACTGGAAACCAAAGTAAGACCAAACGGACTACCCCTCAGACTCCCCGCAAAACAAAATCCCATGGGAAAAACGAAACATCACCCCGTTCGGGTGTTTTTTTTGGTTGTTTTTCGGAACACCCCCTGAGACCAATGCAAAAAAAGGGGATCCCGCACTGTGAAAAGCGGGTCGGTGGCTGATGGGACTGGAAGGTCACCTCCCCGGGGCGTGTCTCGAAGCGGCGGATTTGTTTCTCGTCCCCAAAGAAACGTGTGTTTGCTTGGTTGTTGTTGACCCCCCTGCAAAAAGTTGTTCACTTTTTTGGCGGGTTTAGCAGAAAACCCCGTTGTTTCCCAAAAAGTTAAAGTCTAAAGATCCAACCCAATAGCAGTTTAGTTTGAAGTCCAAACCCAATCGCCTTTTGGCTTGAAAACCTCCATTTGCGTTTTCAAATGTTTGTCCCCTGGTTTAAAAATAATTAAGAACGAGTCCAGTAGTGAAATACATCTCCTTTGGACAAACGTTCAGGGGAACATCAAACACATACTTTCTTCAGCAAATGGAAGTCATATCCGACTTCCGGCCTCCTGCAGCAAAAGGTCGATCTTCTCCTGCCGCGCTTTGGCCGCCTTCTCCTCCTTGAGAAGCGGTTGGTTGAATGCCTTCTCCTCCTTCCTCCCCTTTTCAACTGTTTACTACCGTTTTGCCTGTTCCAGGTCCTCCAGTAGAGAGGTTAGAATAAGGGTACCCTTTTTTTCTGTAGTCGATTTTAAGTAGGGGGAACCCTCCCCCCCCCAAAAAAAAAGAAGGTAAAAGGGCACTACTGGGGGGCCTAGTGTTGCTCCTGCAATCAAGACTACATAACACAACCAATGTGGCTTTGAAGTACGCCGCAATCCTTGTCAGTATTTGCACAGTGGAGGGGAGAAAAGCCATTCTCCACAAATGGAGTCTGGTTTCCTCTCAGAGAAGTGCAAAGACTCAAGAAACGGGAATCACCTGGAGACTTTATGTTGGCATTTGCACTTGGGTGAAACGAGGTGCAACAAGTAAAGGTGCACTTGTGTGTTTGTGTGTCTTTAAGTAGACCCACAAAAATGGCGTCGTTGTTCCTTTTGGCTCTCCCTCATAGACTTCCCCAAAAGGGCTCCAAGCCTCAAACAAAATTACACCAGCATAGACCCCTAATAGCGAAATACGTGCCAAAGATTGCACGCCAGCACCTCTAAGGAACCTTCTGTGCTACGCTAGTGGAAGGGAAGGTAGAACCCCTATTGCTTTCGGCCCTATTGCTTTCGGCTCTCTGCATGAGACTTCCCAACTCTGTGGCCCAACGTCCTCCATCAACTTCATCCTCGCCGCCGCCGCCTCCGCTTTGACCTCCGCGCTGGGCGAGGTCGCTTTGGCGGAAGCCGCCGCTTTGCCCGGCCCCAGGGAAGCGGCTTTGGCGGAAGCTGCCTTGGCCGCCTGGAAGGCCGGTGAAATCCGGTGAACTCCGGGTCTCTCATTTGTTTGATTTGCTTATGTTGTTTTGTTCTTTTCTTTTTTAATCCGAAATGAAACAGCACAAATCCGGATTGAATGGGAATCCTGCAGAGTCTGCACTGCTTTGCAATCAGCTTCGAGA
>CAUJNA010000646.1:85000-97500 GCA_963377175.1 Effrenium voratum | reverse complement strand
CCAGATTTCAGGGAGGCAAGAAAAACGGCTGGTTTGCTCAACTGGAGATGGAGCTGCAAACGATCACTCTGTTTCTGTTGCGCAAACATGTTCCAGACAGAATCATTCACAGAGAACGTCCCATGACGCTCTCAGCGTCCGAGAATCCGTGCCACATTTAGTCGATCTTAAAATAATACAAACATGTTCCGAGGAGACGGAGGGGTGTCCGATGTCCGATGTCCGTTCCACTCAAACAAGGCATCTTGAAAAGCCTGAACAGGGTACCCTCAAAAGAAGAAGAAGAAGAAGAAGCAGAAGAGGAAGAAGAAGAAGAGGAAGAAGAAGAAGAAGAAGCACCCTCGCATGATTTTCTTTTGGGGTCTTTTGACTCGGCTTTTTGGAGCCCGGCAGGGCACGCCCCCGAACCGCGCCCCTTTCAAAGTCCTTCACCTTCTCCGCGTGGTGCTCCACCTCCTCCCTTTTTCGCTGCTTGGCGTTCGCCTGTGCGCACTTCTCCTGGTGTCGGAAACCCTGGGCTCTCCGTTTTCGGATCCTCTGAACGTGGAATACTTTGCGTGGCTTCTGGTTTAGTGCAAACTACCACAAAACTCCAAAACTATGGGAACAAATGAAAAATGAAAAACCGGATGGATGGGAACCACCAAGAACTTAATTGTCTTTCTGTTTGGCGTTTTGGCCTTGGGTCGTTGTCAAGTTAAGCGAGATTGAACCCGGACAAAGTCCCGGGTAAACTTGAAAGTAGGTTGTAGCCTATGTGGGTTTGTCTTTTCTTGAAGAACCCCGCATCTTTGGTGGTTTAAAGGACAACCAAAAGGACAACCACCTCTGCTTCCTTTTTTTTTTTGGGGGGGGGGGCGGGGGGGAGGTTCCCCTTGGAAAAGACCCACCTATGTGAATCTCACCACGTAACTTGGCCATGAGCACCTCAGGGTTTCTTCTGGGACTGAGTGTATCCAGATCCGCGCGCCAAAACCCCGAACAGGGGGGACCCAAAGCCACCGCAACCAACCCACGTGGAAATGACGTCAAGGGAAACTCAAAAGATCTGTTCTGAAACCGCCCACCACCCTTTCTCCAGCGCGAGCGACGGTGGTTTCACCCATTTTGTGCGACGGAGCAATCCACTGGTGGATTTACCCCACTGAAAACCTGTCACCCGCTTCCTTTTCGTTCCCCTTGTTCCGCGGGCGACATCGGGTCCAGGGGTCTGGTTGTCAGAAGTTTGGCTGCTGTAAACACATGCCTAAACACAGACCATCCACTGGGAGTGTCCAGTTCTTGGGGGGCCCTTTAAAGGGTCCCCCCCCTCGTTTTCTCGGCGGCACGCTTTTTTGGGGTCCCTTTGATCACAGGTGCTCCTCCTCTATGAGCTGCTTCAAGACTTCCACCTCGAGGTTCACTCGGAGGTCAGAACCTGAAAGGACGCTTGGATTGCAACATAGGGCTTGATTCCCCATGGCTTTGGGACACCGAAAGGGAAACAAAAACGCATTTTTCCATTTCGAGGGGTCCAAAGCAGGGGTCCAAAGCACGAAACGACGAGCCACTCTAGACATTGATTCCTCTTCCATTCTTCTCAGCCATCGTTCTTTTCAAAAACTCGCCCGCCTTTCCCCCAGCGGTTTTGGCTGGTTTTCGAGAAAGAAACAAACAAGGATCCCTGGAAGCTACCGCTGGAACCAGACCCCAGCAAACTTCTGAGCCGTTGAACCTCGGGTCACTCAGAAGAAAGGGTCAAGTCATGACCCCAGTTTTAGAGGCTCGGAAGGAGACTTCAGGTGACGTGTCACACACTCGGATGGAGTGTGAGCAAACCCCCAACCTGTTCTTGTGGCCTTCAAAATCATGAAGCAAGTAGAGTGTCAAGAAACACATGGGGGTGCAAAAGACAAGGCCGCCCTTCGACAGGGAGATCCCTTACTAGCTAAAGCGCTTGCGGAGGACACGTGTTGAGATGTTCAACGCGTAAAATCGGTTTTGAAGGGGCAACCAACAAAAGGCTGGCTAAATGGGCGCAACGAGCTCAAACAACTAGACCCGCACCAAGGTTGGATGCAGCATGTGCTTGAACAACCAGACCCGTTTCCGGCCAGCTTTTAAGGAGAACCAAAAGCAGGTTGGTTTCGACAATGGGCGCTTCAGCACTTTAAAACCGGGGGCGAAATACTAAATCGCCCCCAAGCCGGCCTGGCACGCTTTAGAGGGGCTGGGGGGTTGGGGAGGAAATCTGAGTTGGGCAAAATGGGCTTAAGCTAACCTTCAGGTGAGCTTCGAACAAATGGTTGGACTCACTGGCAAAAGGTTTCACGAAACCGATCTGCCACTGGAATCCATCCAAACAAAACAGCAGCAGCAGCAGCAGCAGCAGCAGCAGCAGCAGCAGCAGCAGCAGCAGCAGCAGCAGCAGCAGCAGCCAAATAAGATGAGTTTCAAGCTAAGAACGATAGATCGCAGGGCGATCCAACAAACATCTACCTAAGTCTTGCTTCGAAACCCTTTCGGCATCCGCTTCTTTCCCGCTCTCCGTCCGCTCTCCTTCGCTAAAAACCGAGGCCGCGCCTTTGCGGCAGAAGTCGCCGGGGAGCTTCAGCTTGAGGTGGGGCCAGGCGTGGGTCGCCTCCAGCCACGCATCCCAGGGGCAGTCGGAGGAAGGCGACACCTGGCGCGCGCGGCTTGGCCGCTTGGGGCGAGACCCGGTGCTCGAAAGCGGTGTCAAGCCAGGAGGGGGGGGGGCGGGGGCGTGGGGGGGCAGGCACCTCAGAAAAGAAAAACGGAAGCGGTTTGCCCAAGTCCAAAGGATCTGTTGAGGGCTTGCCACTGAAATGATGGAGGGGGGGGGGGTTCTCAAAATATGGGAGCCCCTTCTTGGATAGCTTTCGAGGGAAACCACGAATTCGTCCCCAATGTTGAGAACCCCCCAAATCGTCTTCCCCAAACTTCCAAAGGCCCACTCACAAGCCCAGCGGAACATCCCAGGGACAAAAACCGAGCACCCCTTTTCCAGTTGGTTGATTTTAAAGGACACCATGGACACCTTTTTAAGGAACCAAACGCTTAAAACGGGTGGTACACACTCCCGCACCTTCGCCAGCAGCCGGGACAGCACCCGGAGATGAGCCGTGTCCTCGCGGCCCAAAGTTCCCACCCCAGACGGCGAGGTTTGACCTCCAAGACCTCCAATCTGCTTTTTGTTTTCTCCCCCAAGTACACCATTTGTTTTTACCAGAAATGCAAAAAATCCAGTCCAAGATAACAGTTACAGGGGTCACTGGATTTCAGTTTCCCAAGTCAACAGTTGATCAATTGACTGGCGGTGTCCAGTGAAACTACGTTTTTGGAAGCAAGAGGAAGCCTGCGTTAATCTGCGTGAATTTCCAGAATTTCCAAACCGGAAAGTCAGTGATCACTCACCAAATGAAACTTGGCTGGAAATGCTCCTTTGACCAGTCGTGCAGAAATTGCAAGCGCATCCATACTGGGGTCGGCCAACATAAGTGGGTAGTAAGCTGGGTTAAAACGCACTCGGGTGTGTCTTCTTTTTAGGAAACCCAAAAATGGCACCAAAAAAGGGGGTTCCCAAAAACGACAGACCCACTTGTAGTCCCAAGTCTTGAGTGGGTGGAGTCAACTCTGTCATAAATTGGTGACCCAAGCAGCGAAACACTTAACTCCGAACATCCCATCAGGCATCCTCTTCCTCCTCCTCCGAGCTAGGCTCTGGATCCTGACATGAGACGAAACCAAGGCGAAGGGGATGAAGAGTCACCGGGTATGAAGTGGTTGTTGGAGGGCAAGAGACGCTACCAAACAAAACGAAATGGAACGGGAAAGGCGGGCTGTGATATTCTATTCAGATTCCATGTGCTATTAATTTATATATTCAGGATGGAGCGAAATTAAGTAAAGACCATGGGAGAACAATGTGTATAATTCCTTGTCACCTTGTATCATGCTCGGTTTACTGCCCTTCTCATTACTCCCTCGTTGTGCAGCTCAGGAAGGACTGCGGTGGTTTGAGAGGGACCCAAATGTGGTCAAGCAGCTGAATTGATGAATTCCACGTTTTGGTGGTCAGCCCTCTTTGATGTCCGACATGAAACTCGCATCAGCCACTGGATTCCATGACGCTACATGACTTCTGGCTATTGCCCGAAACACTTGATTCATCACAGAAACCACGGCAAGCAAAATATTGAGAGTAGATCACGAGCCTTCAGCAACCACAACGGCTTTACATATCACCAGTTGGACACTAGCTGTCATTCGTTCCTCTGCCGCGGCTTTGCTTTCATCATAGGGACCTCTCAAACATAGTTTCGCATTTTGAGGTTCACTTTGGACCAGAATCTACGCATCACATTGCACATTCTTGGCCTGGTCGTTTGCCCAATGAGATCCGGTTGGGCTGGCAAGGGGGGGGCATTCCGATCCCCCGGTTCGAGTGTCTTACCAATCACCGGCTCCCAAATATCAGACCCCTATGGGGAAAACACAAACACACACACACACAACGACCAAACTGCAAGTTGGTGAAAACTTGGTTACCCCATTTCAAACAATGGAAGTGTACAGCTTCCAGCTGTTTGAAGCTGATCTGATTCCTTGGTGTCTCCGTTCGGACCTTTCTGCGCCAGAAGGACTCGGAATACTGTGTTGAGAGGCTCGACATAGCAGAACAGCATGCCGCCAAAATTCCACTGAACACCGAACAACGATTCAATCCCCTGAGGGATATCTTAACCACTCGGCAACAGGAAGGGAAGGGGAAAGCTAAAGAAAGACCCCCCATGAGGCAATGCAACCTGCCCGCCCGAATCCATGCAAAAAGGGACACCCCTAATGCCCAAGCCAAAGCCAACCGCCCAACTCCCCCGCGACCCGCGACACAAAATCCCCAACTAGGTTTTCCAGTTGAGAGGTTAGAACAAGGGTACCCTTTTTTTCTGTAGTCTATTTTGACTAGCAAAAAACCCTCCCAACCAAAAAAGTGGACGAGAAAGGGCGCCAATTGCTGGACCAATCCCCAAACTTCCAACGCCATTTGAGTCACAATCAAAACCTGGTACAAAAATAGTGAACCCAGAACCATGTAAAGAATTAGAAAGGCGGGTACCCGCAACCATTTGTGGCTGGCCCCTAACCGAACCATCTACCCGGGTTTTGAGCACGTGGCTCATTTTCTCTGGGTCGATCTGATCCGATCCGCACCTCCGCCTCCTCGCTGCTGCTCTCCACCAACTCCAGGCGCACGAAGCCCGGCTGCGGCGCGCGCGGAACCGCCGCCTTCGCCTGCGACCGGCGAGGCGCGGCGCGGAGTCGAGCCGTCGAGTCGAGTCGCGGAGTCGCGGAGTCGGGAGTCGATCCTCAAGCGGTTCGTTGCTACGGGTTGACCATTTTGGGGTGTGATGGTTTGAGGGGACCTGGGTCTGAGCAACGCCCAACGTGACCGATTTCTACCAAGCATGTTTGAGGGCCTTCCCCAGTAAGTCTTATAGCCATATCTAAACAAACAGGTGGGAAGCGTCGTATGCAATCGAATTGGCATTGTGAAAGAGTCAGATTTCGCATGTGTTAACCCAGTGGGGCCCAGGTTTACCCTTGAAAAGGGGCCCCCTAGGCTCCAGGTTCGTGGACAGGGGTAATCTTTCCTTTTTCATGATTTTCGTGGGCAAGGATGCTCAGAGAGATTTCAAACTTCTCCCAAATAGGGGGATTTTCTGTTGCATGGTGTCTCAAGTTCAAGCTTCACCCCTAGGACTTACATCTTTCTTCAACATCAGTTCAACTAGGTCCTCCAGTAGAGAGGTAGAATAAGGGTATCCTTTTTCTGTAGTCTATTTTAGGGAGCCCTCCCCAAAAAAAGCGCAAAGCTGGGGGACCTAGTCAACCCTAGGACTTACATCTTTCTTTAACATCATTTGGGTGTGGCTCAAAATTAAACAGGAGGGGTAACGCAGGTTGTCCATGTTTCCGATTCCACTTACCAGGGTTGATTTTGGTGCCAGTTTTTGGAGCCCTAAGCCATTTCAAGCTTCGCCCCCGCGTCTTTCACGTTGATCCGACAACCCCGCGCCCCTCTCCCGCCTTCACCACCGCCTTGGGCGCCGAAAACGCCGGCTTGGGCTTCGACGAAGTCGGCGCCGGCTTCCGGGCCGAAGTGTCCGGCTGGCTGGACTCCTGCAACCGGAGCGCTGCGGCTTCGTGGCGCTCGGTCGGTGGGTCACCCCTTCGACCCGGCAAAAAAAAACAGAAATCACAAGGCTAAGATGAAACTCCCAGGACCTGTTTGGAAGACTTGCGTTCCATTTACAGGATTGGCCTGAGAGCTTCCGGCTGGAAGTCTGAGGGAGTGTACCCCATTTCCAACAATTCATGTGTACGGTACACAAAATTCAGGGTGCCGTACGCACGTAGCATCACTGCGACCCTAACAAAGGGTGAATCCCTCGAGGCACCATAGTCGTCCTCCCTGACCCTGAAAGCCGAGTCTTCTGCGACCCTTGGAGCGCTTAGGGAGACACTCAAGAGGCGTGCGGGGAAGGGTTCGTAAATAGAAAATTTTCGGGTGTGTCGTTTCTGGGACAACTCCCTTTTGCTTGGCTAGGGAAACCAAGCCCAGCGCTCCCGCTATAGGTGCCAGGGTTTCTAACCTCAAGAGGTGCAACACATGACGCTTTGACCTGGCAGCGGGAACTGGAATCCGCTCGTCCTTGGTAACCCATAGAGTAGAGAACCGACCCCCCTCCAAAACGAAGGCGCTTTCCCCTTTGGTGTGGCTTCAAAAGAAGCCTACCCTTTAACACCACCAGAAAAGGGGTCATTACCAATTCCCAAAAACAAATACTCCGGTCGTCCTTGGCAGCGCGCCGCATCGCCTGGAATTCTTCCAGGGCAGAGTCCCCGCTGTCGCTCTCCTGTTAGGCGAGCAACGTTACGACATTTGAGCCTGTCCGTTTTGAAGGTACCCCTTTTTACGGGCACTCTTTGAGACAAGCTTTTTCTAAACTTCAAAACGATTGGACACAAATCCCCATGATGTCCACCAGAGGGGTACTCTTTGTTCAGGTTCTTTGCATGGGGAACCAAAAGAACACCCTTCATTTTGGGGGGTTGCCTGCTTTTGAGTCCATTTGGCCATGAATTGTAAAAAAGTTCCATCAAACTATACTCTCCTGTGTGTGTGTGTGCGCCTTAAAAGAAGGGGCCGCTAAAACGGATGGTTTCACTTCGGTTGCTCTCTGAGACAAGTCCACAAAGGCACCCTCAAAAAGTCACCATCATCTCGTCATCTCTCAACCCCAAATCTGGTTGTTTGATTCAGGTGCGCCTTGTTTTTGAGGGTACCCTTTTCTGGTTGGTTTTTCAAAGGAGCCACAAGGAAAGCCGACGCCCTCTTGGGGGGTCCCATGGTGAACCCCAAATGTCGCAAAGAGGTTACAAGGACTGAAAACCACACGCTGTCGAGTAGTGAAATCGAACCCCTTTAAACCCGACAGGGGGAAGGAAACACGCAGTCTGAAACGCCAAGCTCTGAGTTCCATTGTTGTTTACTCCAATGGACTTCAACCCAAGGATTACCTACGTCAACCGCCCCCAGACGTTTCAGTTGAGTCAATGTTTTCCTTGGATTCCCACTTCCTTAGTTGGTTTTTTGGAGTGGTTTAGGGACTTGAGCCCGTGGTGTGCTTGTAGAGAGTGAATGGGAAACCCCTCCTCAATCCAAACCTCCGATTGGAGGGGGTTTAGTTGAGATCCATGTTTTCCTTGGATTCCTAAGACATACCAAGCCAGGTCTTAGCGCTGGTTCTTGTGTGGGACCCCCACGTTTCTTGGTTCCGGGTTTCGACAGGTCTTTCTGGCTTAGTTGCTGGGTTGGTGGGTTGGTGGTTGGATTCCCGATGTACCCTCAAGGACAAGTTCAAATCATGTCAAAGCCAAACCACCAATTCTTGGTTGCTGTAACGACCCCTCTGCAAGACTTGTTGTTCTTCTGGTGTTGTGGTCCCAATTTTGAAAACCCCAGCTGTTTCAACCAACTGGTTAAAGTCTAAAGATCCAACCAAATAGCCAAAGCTGGTGCGCCTGTGTCTCTTGTTTCCCTTTTTCTTCGAGTGCGTCTTAAAATAGGGGACCCCCAAAATGAGATATTTTTTTGTTTAGATGTCCTTTAAAGCAATCCCAAAAAGGCTGCGCTCAAAACACCCCAGGTGGCATTTGTTTTCAAAAGTACACCAGCAAGTTGAAGACATACCAATGGACAAGCTGTTCCTGACGCATAGCCGCAACAAGCAACAACCCTTGAAGCCCGGCGCGAGGTCGGCAAAGGGGCATCCTCAAAAAGCAACACACCCATCCAGTAGTTTTGGCTAAGACGATTTGGGTGCGTCTCTTCTTTGAGTTGGTTTTGCCGTTTTCGTGGGTTTGACAAGGAAACAGCAAGGGAAACCCACCATATTCGGGGTCTCCTCAAAATTCACACCCCTTTGGCCACAAGGTGTTTAGGGGAGCTGGGAAGCCCCAAAGATGCTAGGTCCTCCAGTAGAGAGGTTCGAATAAGGGTACCCCTTTTTTTCTGTAGTCTATTTTAGTAGGGTCCCGAACCCTTTCAACCAAAAAAAATGGTGAGACAGGGCGCCAATTGCTGGGGCACCTAGGCTGGGCTTCCCCCGTCGTCGCTCCTCGCCCTTCAGCGCCCGCGCAATGAGCCCCGAGGGGTCTCTGTCCATGGGCTCCGTGGCCAAATCGTCCACCACGTGGCCCAAGTCCTCGCTGCCAAACAGACGCAGCGCGGCCTGCGGTGAGTCCGAGCTCGGGATGCGTCCGAGGTCAGGGCCTTGAGTCCCTCAGATGCCCAGAGGCTATGGGAAAAAAAGGGCGTCCTTTTTTGGTTGGTTGACTTTAAAGGGGAACTCTTCCCAAAAAAGTTGAAAAAAGAGGGGCACCACTGGGCAACTGGGGTCCGAGGTCAAGTGGGCCCGCGTCGAGTTGACTGGCTCAAAGCTGGAACTGTTGGTTTACTTCGAGGCATTCCTTCGACTCCGATCGGCTCTGGATTGAGGAGGGGTGTCCCATGTACACCAAGGGTTCAAACCCCCAAACCACCAATCCAAGCCACAAACGACCTGAAGAATGATACTGTGGACAGTTGCGAAATCCGTTTTGCAACACCTAGAAAACCCTGGAATGATCAAACAATGGTTTCCCATGGTTTCTCAGGTGGTGCCGGATTTTGTCCATCCACCGTATGGACAAGCCACCCCCAAAAAAAAACGAGAAAAACAAACTAAGGTTGCGAATCCAGCAAAGCAGGGAAGCAGTGGTCAAAACCCCCCATTCATATGGGCTATATGTAAAGGAAATCCCATGGAAGGGGGGTGGTCATCCAAGCTGGCTTGTCCGATTGCAGATGTGCTGCTAGTTGTTGGGGAACACGGGGATATGAAGCTTAATTGTGTGTGGGTCAAAATTAAACCACCAGGGGACCGCAGGTTGCAGTCCATGTTTTTATTTATCAGGGTTCCATTTTGGGTACCTATTTTTGACCCACAGCCAATTGGGGATATGGGCATTCAACTTGGCAACCCAAACGTAATGTGTATTTAATCAAGCAATATAAAATGAAGACAAACTCCCATAAACTGGCTTAAAAGAGCAACAAGGGAATGAATCTGAATCGGGGGCTCGTTGGTGGGCACATTGCGGATCTATGTCCAGCAAGCATTCTTCAAGCTGTTCTTTATCAATATCTAAAAGGTCAGCTTCGGGTTCATCTAGAGGACTTCGACCGTATAGCAATCAGAGGCGGTCCCCGTTGTGGTCCTCAGGATTACTCGAAGGAAGGAAAAAAGGGGCTCAACGGGTTGGGGTACAGGAAATTCTACTGGAAAAACAGCTTGTTGTCCTGTAGATTTTCCTGCAACCAACCCCTTTGAAGGGTACGGAGTACAGCTTTAGGGGCCATACCCTGTAGATTTTCCAACCAAACCCTTCACAAAAACCGCTTCGGAGTGTGAAATCCCCTGCCTCCTTCAGCTCCTCCGTTTGCTCCATGGGCCCCGCAAAGCCGCCCTCTTCTTCGGAGCCATCCCCTTCGGATCCCTCAGAATGGGCGTCTTTGGCGTAGGCGGAGGGCAGGCGCAGCTGCACGGTGTTGTAGATGCGCCGCACCCGGTCCTGAAGTTGAGTTGAGTTGATTTGCCATCGGAGGCTGGGGGAGAAACTTGGTCAAGCTGAGTTCTTGGGCTGGGGTACACAGAAAATCAGAGTTGAGTCTGGTCCTGTTGAGTTGATTTGCCATCGGGGCCTGGGGGAGAAACTTGGTCAAGCTGAGGGTTTTTCGCCCTCTTACACGGAAAGCCAGATTTGATTCTTGTGCATCCCTTTTGTTGGCAGGGCGAAGGGACTCTTTTTGGGTCAGTTTTGAAACCTGAAGGAAAACACCAAGTTGATTTGCCAGTGGGAGGGGATCATTATTCTGGGGCGGTGCAAGGGGGGGGATGGAATTTGGGGTGGAAGGGCGCTGTCTGGGGGAGAAATGTTGCTTGGGCCATCTGGGGTACACAGAAAATCATGTCAATGTGTGATTTTGTGCCCAAAAAAAGACAACCTCTTCCATCTCTCCCTACAAATGTGGTTCTCAAGATCCAGTTCTTGGCCTTTCATCTAGCATCTTTGCCCCAGGTTGCCTTTTGTCGCACCCACCAAAAAAATGCCTTTGTTTAATGAACCATCCCTTGGCTTCGTTTAAAGGGATCCCCTTGCTCTGGACTCCCAAAAGGAGCCAGCGCCAGTGGTGCTTGTAACCTCAAAAGCAAAACCGTTTGATGAGGGCTTCCTGTAGGGGAAGCGAAAACATGTAGCCGTTGATCGCATCATATCGCATTCCAAACATGGAGACTGTCACGAATAGTCACGTTGTTCGGCTGAAATGGCTCCTGCGGGCTCTGAATTCCATGTCGTAGTTGGGTCGCTCAGGGCAACCCCCCCCCCAAAAAAAAAAACAAAAACTGCGTGGTCGTCCTTTTGGTTCTCCTTTGAAACCGCCAAACAAGAGCTACCAACTCCAAAAAAGACACACCCATGCCGTGTAGTCAACCTCGTATACTAATATAGACATATGACTGTTCTGAGGAGGAGACCCCAAAAAATGGCGCCCATCCTTCCAGTGGCGTGGCCCTGTTGCAAAAAGCTTGAGTGGGAACAAGAAGGACACCTCTTCACTAGGCTGTCCTCAGATCCCGTGCTAACAGCTTAACTTTTAAAGCGTTTCATGGAAACCCAACTAAACCAACTCAGAACCTCAAACCGGAAGAACCGGACGATTTGCTGGGAACGACCGAGGAAGGACACCTCTAGATGTTTGGTCAAGCTCACAACATACCGTATGTTCTGAGGCGACCCTGGCAACCCCCTTTTTGGGTTGTTTGCAAGGGAAACCAAAGGGAAACCACACCATTGGCTTTTCAGGGACCAAAAAAGAGAGAACATGTGCCCGGTGAAATCGATTCCCTTTAACTTCAGCGGAAAACTTGTAAAACATGAAGCAACTGGAAGACACCATCTGGGTGTCTTTTTTTTGGGTGGTACCCTTTTGGTTCTTCCAAGGCGCAACCAAAGGGAGAACCCACATCAATTCTGGAGATCCCTTTTAAACAAAAGGACACACCCATCTACCCTACCGCCAACTAACATGGAAGTGCATAGACCCCCATGTAGAAAGATCCCTTTTAAAGAAAAAGACACACCCATCTACCCTACTAACATGATCCCCGTAGAAAGGCTAACCTCTTGGAAAGCTGCTTTGTGCACTTCCATGCTAGTTGGTGACGGGGCTCCCTATATATTTCCCTCAAAACATCACCCCCCGGGGACACTCACCTTTCATGGGCCATAAACAAAAAGGACCTAATAACATGGAACCTGACAGGGGGGGTCCTGGAAGACTATTTTCCTTTCAAAGGGACCCCCGAACGTCGGGTTCCATGCTAATTGGTGGGAGGGTAATGTTGACCACATATTAATAAACCCCAGCCTATTAATTGGGGGTGTTCCCCTCCAAAAGTGGTCTGAATCAATCCAACCGGTCCAACCGCTACAACCAGGTTGACACCCCTAATTCATCTGCGGTCCACATTTGTTGGTGGGTCCCTTTAAAAGGAAGATGCTCTTCCAGGAGCCCCCCGAACGTCGAACGGTTCGGTTCGGTTCCCTGTAAAAAATCCCGCTGGGAGTTGGGAGGCCAACTAGTTGCTCTCCTCGCCTGGAGGCTGTCGGTGAGCACCGAGAACTGCGACGGCGGCGCCTCCGACTCGGCCAGCTGACGCCAGTCCGCCTACGCCGTGGCTCGGCCGACGACGGTTTTTTGGCGGCCGATGTGTTTGTTCATTTTGTTCGGCCGATTTGTCGTCGTGATGTTCAGCGGCAATGAACCATTGTCAACAAAACATTGTCAACAAAGCATTGTCGACAAATCCGTTTATTTCGACAGCGGAACCTGA
>CAUJNA010000646.1:0-80000 GCA_963377175.1 Effrenium voratum | reverse complement strand
GTGCGGCCCAAATTGTTGGCATCCATCTTGGTGACATTTTATGGGGGGTTCATTAGTTTCCTCCAGCTCTTTGCACTCACTCGTTCTGATCACTTGTTTGGGTGCAGAGATCTAGGAAGCACTGGATTAAAAAATAAACATGCACCGGAACTGAACTGGGTGTGTCTTATAGGGGAACCCTCCAACATGGTTAGTTTGAAACCATCCCAGAAAGGGAACCGTCAAAAAAAGGCACACCCAAGTATCTGGGTGAATGATAAGGAACTAAAGCCTTGATCCATGTCCCATGAATCTCTAAAACCTGGGATAAGTGAACCACCATACGGGAACCTCCACTCAAGTTCAAAGGGAACAACCACCCACTCAGTGAATCTACAAATGATTCCTTCTAGTGCACCGAATGAAACCATATACCAACCCCATCAAAAGAGCGCGAGAGAGAGAGAGAGAGAGCAAAGGAGAGAGAGAGAGAGAGCGCGAGAGAAAGTGAGATAGACAGAGAGAGGCGCCCTATGGGTTTGTCTCCAGGTTCGCTTTCCTTTTAGCTGCCCTTCAACACAGTCCAATAGGGTGTATCCTCAAAAAGAACACGAACAACAAAAGACATGTTCATCTCAAACTAAAAAGCAAACCATGACAAAGAGAGGTAACAAGTCAAACCGGACAGCGGACTATCAGGTTGCCTGTGGCAACCAAACAACTGGCAGGGTGACAACCATTGAAAAACCCGACCCGTATTTTTTTGTTGCGACCACAACTTGCTACCATTGTTTGGGCCCATCCACAATTGGAGGTGTAACAAACAGGCTTGTGGTTCGCCCATCAAAAAGGAGGTGTCCCTCGGATTGCAGAGAACCGCTTTCCAGAGCTTCCACCGTGTGCTTTGCTGCCACAATTACTTTCTTTCCAGGGCAGCTCCGAAGAAGGGCGGGGAACAGCTTACCATGTTTCTACCAAATTGCACTGCTCCCAAGTTGCAGCCAAAATAGGGTTGGGGCATCTATTTTTCTCGCCCCGTGGGGGTGTTGCTTGCTTCAGACCATTGCACATTTGTTTTTTTTGTGCTGAGGGTCAATCAGTGGCTCCAGCCGAGCATGTTTTGATCATTCTCAAGAACAGCCCACAACGCCAACCCTGTATCTGCCAAAAACCAGCCCGTGGGTGAAATGTCAGCAGAATACCTGGGCGTCTCATAATCAGGGCGCCCCTAAAACTGGTGTGTTCGGTTTGGTATCCCTGTTGAACAACAAATGCGCATCTAACGGGGTTCCCTTAAACAAACAAACGTGTGTATTTCTTCTGAGGGCACCCTTGGACTTGACGGGAAAGGAAACCCGACGCACTGCCACAAAAAAGAGAAATCACACATAATTTTGGGGGCAATCGCGTTTTTGCAAATTTGCAATTTAAGGTCCAGGCAAGAATAGGTCCAGGCAAAAAAAAACACCAAAAACATTCGATGGGTAAACGGAAACACAAAAAGAAGAAGAAAAAAAGAAAACGACGCAGCCCACGGAAGCCCCGAAGCCATGCTGACTGAAGCCGAGCGTCTCTCGGGAGATGACCTCAAAGTCTCCAGCGTGCTCCTGCGCGCCCCCCGGCAGTAGGTAACCAGTGATTTTCCTGTGTGGTTCGCTTCATTTCCTGCAAAACCTGGAAATTGGACCCACTGGGTACCTCTTTTTTTTAATGTTTTTTCGGTTTGGACCAGTTTGGCGGCAAACAAAGAGTTTGACGCAAAGGGGTCATGCCAGGTCTCCCTTGGTACCCTATGGCTTTTTGGAGTCGAAAGAAGTTCCCGTCAGGCTCTTTAAGGTCCAAAGAAGTCGAAAAGTGTGAAGTTGGACCCGGGAGGATATGGCCATGCATGGGTCAAACTCCAAATCGGTTAGCCCCCGGTGAAGATCCGATTCTATTTGAAGTAGACTAAAATGGGTGGTGAATTCACCTACCCCAAAATGGGATCCCATTGGTTTTGACCCACAGCCATATGTTTGGGTGTGTCCTTTTTGTGAAGGTACCCTTTTGGGTGGTCTTAAAGGACACAGGAACAAAATTGAAGTTCTGAGGGTGCGAACCCTATTTCGAGGCCCCATGTTGGCAATTTAAGGACTAGCTTTACCAGCTGTTTCAAATGGTTCCTACATGTGCCAGGTGATTTCTAGGTGCATCCTTTGAGGGACCCTATAAGGGCCGAAATAAGTTGAAGGTTCCCCTGGTATCACACAAGTTGGTCCAAAAGTCAGATGTCCATAACCATGAAACGAGTGTGTTTTGAGGGTGTTTAGGGTTGGTTTGAAGAGAAACCAAGAGAAACCACTACGATTTGTAGGGTGATAGGTGGGCAGGTGGGTGAGTCCGACTAGTTAGCTAGGTGGCTCCAGTTGAACCCAGGGTTCGGCTATCATTTAAACCGCTATCGCTTAACTTTCCAACCCTTGGTGATGGTATGGTAACAAAACCTCTTCTTTTTTTTGCAGCCCCTTACACATGATGAACAGACCCAAAAAAAACTAACAACCCAAAAACATGCTAACAACATTGGGCTGGTCGTTCTTTACATGGATGCCCAACAAAGGGATGAATCCCCTAACCCTGACAACCATCGTTGAGCATTTAGCCAACCCCCCATCCACATGATTCACCATTCATGTCAACTTCGGACTACTCAAACAAACAGGAGGGGCACGAGCTGATCAGCAGCGGCAAAACCCCATTGAGTGAGAATTGATTCATTTCGGGGGATTCCTGTGAGTACTACAGGATGAATCACAACTCAGCATTCTCAAAGACACCTCGTAAGTGGTTGCGTAAAGGGAACCAACCTGCCATTCAATCTGCTCAGCTGTTGCCCTCAAACCAAAAATAATATGTTTGATTGGGTTCCATATTAAGTGACGTCAAATGAACAAGCAAGCTGCAAACCGGCTGAACCGTAAATCAAACATCAAAACAGCTACTGTTCTATATTGAGAGTTTCTGGAGAAACAATCCCTGGCCCCTAGAAATATCTAAAAGATCTCAAAAGAAACAATACAACCAGTTCCTCCAGAAAAAAAGAAGAAGAAGAAGGAAAAAACAAACACACATCCCACCTAGGTCCTCCAGTAGAGAGGTTAGAATGAGGGTACCCTTTTTTCTGTCGTCTATTTTAGTGGGGGAACCCTCCCCCAAAAAAGAAACGGTAAAAGTTGGCACTGGGGGACCTAGCCCACAGGCGCTTCTCCTCCACACAAAACTCCAGGAACTCATCCAGCTCCGCCGGGAACTCCCAGTCATCCGCCATCCCGTGGCTTCATCCGGAGCTTGCGCGAACTTTGCATGCGGTGCTGCAACTTCTTGGTTAGGGAAAACTCGGCAAACCGAATGGGCCCTAAGACAAAACATCAAGGTGGTCAAGGTGTTGTTCAACTTCTTGGTTGACAGGGAAAACTCGGCAAACCGAATGGGCCCTAAGACAACATATCAAGGTGGTCAAGGTGTTTTTCAACTTCTTGGTTGACAGGGAAAACTCGGCAAACCGAATGGGCCCTAAGACAAAATATCAAGGTCTGGGAAAGTATCAAGGTGGTTTTCTCCCATTCCCCTAATCTTGAAGTGGTGGACATGCTGGTGCCTAACTTGAAAAAAATCAGTCTTGATGCTTCGGGCTGGGTCTCTGGTTCCAAACTGCGCTCAAAGATTCGAGAGGATTGCAAGATTCATGAAACTTTCTGTGCTGCGGACAGGCAGAACCAAACCTCAGATGCCCAGTGGCATTTGGGGGAAGAGAAAAAGAACGGGGCATCCTTTTTCTGGTTGGTTGAGGCGTTCAGGGGAAGCCTTCCCAAAAAAAGGAAAACAGGGGCACCACTGGGCAACTGGGAAACATGGGGAAGAAATATAAATATTCCTAAGGAAATGGAAGAATCATTCAGAGTTCAGCTTCCCCCGAATTGGTTGGTTTGGATTGGTGGTTTGGGTGGGGGGTGGCTTCCCATTTACCCCCTACAACTAGGGGTTCATTGCCTGAAGAGTTGTTGCCCCTGTGATGCTACTGGAAAACCTGCGCAAAATGACTAAGTCTGGTATCACAAAATCTTTCAGACTTCTGCCCTCCCGAACCAGTCGAAATCCATGAGAACAAAGGGCATCCTTTTTGCTGGCCTCTCACCTTTCAAGTGGTGGGGTTGTTTCCCTTCAAACAAAATGACCCCGGTTCTGTGTTGCAAGGGAACCCCCTCCAAAGAGAAGAACACAATGACACCGGTGGGTCAAGACATGCCGGGCAAGATGCAAGATGCGCCTCCACCAAAATGGACCCCTTCAAGCAAACCTAAACAAGACACCCGTGGTGTTACAACAAAATGAACGTCGGCATACATGATGTCTCCATTCATTTTGAGAACTCCCAAAATGTCAACTTGGCTGATTCAATGTGGGTCTGTTTGATTTGGAGGAAACCCGTTCTGAGGTTGGTTTAAAGGGACATCCCATCATTTTGGTGACCCCAAAGCTGCGGTTTGTTGACACCGACCAAAGCAGCCCAACAGCGCCAAGCAGCTGTAGGAGACCATATCCAAAGACCTCAGCGACATCTTGGGCATGCCTATTTGGCGGGCTCGGAAACCCATGTTGGGACGTTGTATTCCATGGAAAGAAAAAACACAGAGAAACCTTCCACACAAGTGTTGGGGATGCCCACGTGAGGGCTGTTTGGGGGTCTTGGTCCCATGTTAGGAAGCCGGGGGGTTGTTCCCCTAGCTTGAGACAAACCCACATGGGGTTGGTCAAAATCAAAAACTAAAGGCGTAAAGGCGTAAAGGAACATGTGGGGTTCCGGCGTAAAGTCAAAATCAAAATCAAACCCACATGGGACCCACATAGGTTGGAACCTCTTTAAGGCGTAAAGGCGGGTCCCATGTTAATGCGCGCTGTTTGTCATGGCTGAATCAACATGGATATGCCCCAAAATTAGGCACCAACCACAGGGGTGACGTCCGCTTTGGGATTCTCTAAGCTAAGCCGTTCTCTAAATATGCGTCGCGGTTCAAATGTCCCATGTTAACTGGTACGTAACGCTTTCAATTCATCCAGCAGGTTCTGCTTCAATCCGGTGTCAGGATTCTCGGCTTGTTCAGTAGCCCCACCCCATCCAATCAGAACGCAACCTGGCTGAACGGTTGAACGGAGGTCTCCGGAAGAGAATGCTCCTCTTGACATCGATGCTTGGCAGCAAGAGCCATCTGGCAGATATTGACAAAGTGAGAAGATGCCAGTTAGAGATATGTGTGTGTCGTTTTGAGGGAACCCCCAAAATGGTGGTTTGGGGTACCCTCAAAAGACGCACCCGTATTGCCAAACTCAGCCCCCGGCACGAGGGGCAAGACTTGATCCACCACCTTGCGGCCGATTCGCACATCAGGGGAATCCCCTTGCAGGTCGACGTTTAACCCGAAACCTAGGATTTAAACTTAAACATCATGTTAGTCAATAAAGATGTATAAGGATGTGGCTCAAAATAAAAGAGCTAGGGTTCTAGTCTTTGGTTCCATTTGGCAAGGTGCCATTTTGGGGATTCTATTTTGTGAGCCACACCCGTAAGGTGCTCCCAAAACGAACCAAACGGCAAGCAACCTTCTTAGAGATTCCGAAGGCCTGAAAAAGATCAAAGCATGTCCATACCCTTCTTGGTTTCCTGCAGGGAAACCAAACATGATGCGCTATGTAGCACGCAGGCCTCAAACGGGGCGAATTACTCCGAAATGGGAGGTTTGCTTCCAGGTCTCCTTTCAACAAGCATCACCAAACGGGGTTTTCGCAGGAGTTGTCACAAACCAACCTTTCTGGCTCTCGGGGGGTCCGATCTTGTCTCTGACACAGGGTGCGGAAGTTCAGAAGACAAGAGACCAGGGATCCTCATTGCCCCAAGCTAAGACTCATCTCGGCCAAAAGCAATGCTCTCTTTAAAGAGACGTCCTCTAAACGCCTCTCTCTTTTTGCCACAAAAACAACACACCCGCACAGACACATGCGGGTTGTGCAAAAAAATACTTCTCCTGAAACCTGCCCTTCCGCCACCCTTCCGCACACCTTCCGCACACCTTCCGCACACCTTCCGCAAATCTACACGCCAGCCATCACTGGTCCCTCCAAAAAACAATGGCCGCCGAACCCCGGCGGAAGGCGCAGAACGCGCTGGAGCTGGAGCTGACAGATACATCGGACCAGTGGGTGTGGTGGCTCAAAATGGAACGATCGGATGGCAAACCGCAGGTCTTGGCCCAGGGTGTTGGCAGGGGGCTCAAAAAAAACAAAAACAGGAGAGGTTATAAGGGTCTTGGCCTTTGTTTCCACTTACCGATCGGGCAAGCCATGCTGGAATTCCGGTTTTTCGGTTGCCACAGCCAAGTGGACGCAGCCGCAGAAGGGGGAAGACCACTGTGAGCGTGAAGGGGGGCACGGGCTGCTGAACTCGTCATCCGCGACTCTTCCGCGAAACTTCCGCGCGACTTCCGCGAAATGCCGCGTCTGTTGTTGCTTTCTAGGCAAACAAAGGGAACAGCGCTTGCCGCTGTGTCTCCCGCTGCTTTGCCTTTGAAAACAGGTCCTTTCAATACATACACACATGTCACTAGCCCTGGCCCTTCAGCATCTCTTCCGCCGCCCTTCCGCGTCTCTTCTGCTCACACAGTGGGAAGCTCATGCCACATAAGCCTGGAAATTCGGAAGACTAACCCGAACACATTTGGGTTTTAGCACGACGCCCACATAGAGAGACAGAGAGAGAGAAGTCACACACACAGAGACACCGTTTTAACAAACAGTTCAAACACCTCGCCAACCGCCAACTCGGTAGCCACACCTCCCCCCCCAACCCCCCCCCCCCAAACCGCCGGCCAAGCCCTGGAAGCCGGGGCTCCGAGCGTTGGGCAGGCCCTGCCACAAGGTCTCCGCCACCAAATTCACCTCGGCGGCGTGGAAGACGTCTCCGGCCTCGGCGACTCGGGGGTCGATGTCAGGCTTTGGGCCAGACTTTTTCATGGGTTTTGTGGGTTAGTGGTTTACCACGGCTAAAAATGTGACCTGGAAACTTTTGGTCCAGTTTGTTTGGCTCCATTTTCCAGGGCTCCATGTTGGGTAACTATTTTTGACCTACCACACCGGTTTTCGGCGGGAACTCCGCGCTCCCAGGACCTCTTTGGCAGGCTTGGTTACATGTACTGGAAAACAGGGATCCTTACATTATCCACCTAAACATTGCCTTGTCAATGGTGGTTTCCCTGTATTTTGGTGGAAAAAGCCATGTTTCAACTGGTTGCAAAATGGAGATCTTTTAAGGAGCCCTGGAAAACCGCCCAAGGAAGGAAGCGCGGAACGGATCATTCGGCTCCGTTCGCTCGCTAGTTCTTCTTGGTCGGAAATTCGTGGTAGGGTTAACGGAGGGTGACGGGTTGGAATCAGTCAGTCGGTCGGTCAGACCGGGTGTCTGTATCTTGCCGACTCTTCCTGTTCCAAATCTTTCACGGGGAAAAATAATGGCGTGGGATAAATAGACTCCCAACAAATCCGGAATGCAAGAGCTGGGACAAGGAGACTCGACAGAGCTGCAGAAAGGAAATGATGTTTTGCTCGCTGGGCCAGCTACGGCAATCCGCGTTTCATATTCCCAAACCACTTGGATCCCTACTGTGGATGGGACAAATCCATCTCGCAACATGCAAGAAACCCTGGATTCTGACGATTCTCCTGTACATTCCAACTAACAATGGTTTCAACCATCTAGTCCAGTTCCATCCCCACAAACCCCCCAACCCCCAATTTCACTCCAATTCAACCATGCACCTCCCACCCAGTTTCAAAGCAGTGCGAACAGATTTGGTCCACCCAATAGCAGGTGCACAAGGTGGTTTCCCTTGAAGTCAGGGCTCAACTTGCGACCAGGTCCGGAATCCGAGCCGTTTGGCTTGATTCGCATTTCGAAACCCGTCCTTCTTTGGAGAAACCACCACCATGGTGTTGGAATACGGTGTTTGGTTGAGTCAGAAGAACTGCCGGTTAAAAGCACCCAACAAGGAAGATACCCTAAACTATGCATTTATCGATCAGAGGGACCGAACCCCCAATAAACCGGTACCTTCCGGTGGGTCCAAAAATCATTCATCTGATTCACAAGGATTCGGATCCTCCAGATCTGGTCAATTTTTAATGTCGATCTGGTCTCAACATCATGAACAAATTCCTTTTGGTATCCCGGAAAACAACCATCCAACCACGGTGCCCAAGGTGGCAGGACCACAATGTTGACCCTGGTTTTAGTGGGGATTCCTCACTTTTGGAAGGGACCACCCCCATGAGCACCTGGATCGCCAGTTGCTGTTTTTGTTTTCCATGCAGTTGACCCCAAACACCAGCAACAGTGGCTGAACAAAGCAGCAACTTGCCTATCTAGGCAGGGTGTATTCATCCGGGGTCAACCTTCTCCATTTCGCAACCGCCCACCCTCCCTATGCTGGCAAAGGTGCCGCGCCCGGGATGCGATGCCTCAGATGCGCGCGGGAGGCAAAAACTCATACCAGCTGCTTCAGGGGGGGGGTTTTCTACCATGGTGATTTTCTCGGTGCATCCGTGTCTCCCCTGCGAGTTGCTGTGAGATTTCAGGTGCGTCCTTGAAAGGGACTCAATTTTTTGGGCCTCCCCTGATTGAAAGTCTGCCGAGTCTCAGGGCATGCCAAGTTCTGGGTATTTCAGGTCAACAAAGGCTTGGTTTCCCCCGGTGGTCGGCATCACCCCTCCTCACAATGGCCACTTGCTTATATCTTGGAAACCAAGCTCCCCATGGTCATCACCTCCTGTTTTAGTCAGGGGGTTGGCATCATCAAACCTCACAAAACAATGTATCTGGATGTGTGAGCCTTTGAGGTACCATTTTTGGAGTCGCTTGAAGGGAAACCACAAAACCATAAGCAAAAAACACCAATTTCGGGGTCCCATGTTGACACATGCCGAGTCGGAGTCACACCAAGCCCTTGAGTAGGGGCAACCTCCCTTTTGCACCGAGGGATCAACGAGTGTTTCCAGAACACATAAGTCATAATCAAAGCCCGGTATTAAAATGGCCCTTACTAACCTTAATCTACCCGGGTTTTGATTGTTGCTCACATGAAAGCGTGCCGAATTGTGAGTTGGCAACGTCCTCTCGGGTAGGTTTTGGAGGGAAACCAAAGTGAAACCAAAGAATGAAGGAGGGATTGTCAATGTCAAGCCGGGATTGCATTTGGCTGTGTCACTTTTTCGGGCGCAGGGACACCACAAGGAACACCGATGCAATTTTGGGCTTTAACCTTGAAAAAGACACGTCCAGTACCCTCACACCAATGAACATGGAACCTGTCAGGGGGGTTCAAAAGGAAAAGTTCCAGGACTTCAATGTGAAAAGGGTGGCAGGGTAACAGGGGTCGTTTTAAACATCACCTGTTTGGCCCATGAAAGGTGTGTCATTTTTTGGGGTGCTGCTGGTGTTAGTCCTTGGTTCCATTTACCGGGGTTCCATTTCGAGTGCCTATTCTTGACCCACAGCCATATGAAAAAAGACACGGCCCTTGGCCCACTTCCCATGGACCAAACCAACACCTCCCCATTTGCCAAACCAGCCGCTCCCGCGCCCGGGTGACGCCCCGCTGACGTGCGGCCAGCCACCTAGCGGTGGTCAACCATTTGAGTTCCACCGGGCTCCCTATATTTCCCCTTAAAACATCACCCCCAACAAGGGATCACCTTTCATGGACCAAAAAGGTGATGTTTAAAACCACCAAAAAGGGAAATATAGGGACCCTTGTTCCAGGCCACATGCCCAAACACTGACTTTGAACCAGCCTTTGGTTTATTTTGGGACATGGGACTGGGAGAGGAACAAGAATACCGACGCCAAATACCAGGGGACTCCCGAAACCATCGATGCCATGCTCATGGTTCACATGTGAACCACGTTCTCAAAGCACAGGTAAATGAAGGGACAGCCCCAACCAGAAAAATCGGTGCGGACATCCGGCCTTGTGATTTGCATTGGTTTGAGTAAACCATTGTCATTGAGTTCCAGGTCTTGGTTATCTTGCTGAGAACCCAGCTGGGAATGAGAATTGGAATGATCCCAAGAAAAACCATCCCCTCTGGCTTCCTTTCAGGGAATCCCCCAAACCGGTTTATTCCCAAAACCCGGACTGGCTCATGCCCTAACGTTGACCCCGGATTAATAAACCCGAAACCAATTATTCGGGGGGTGTTCCCTTCAAAAGTGGTCTGAATCCCGACTAAAAGGGGACACCCCCCAATCAAAATCAACCAGGAGTTCTGCTTATTCCGGGGTTGACATTATACCCCCCTACAAAGGGCGCCCTCCAAAAAAAAGGACGGGCCACACCCAGGTGGAACACACTCGAGGTCGGAGAACTATTTGCGGAGCCACACCCAGTTGGCTGCGGCTCAAATACATGAGGGTGTCTGTCGAAATAGGATTCGGTACCCCAAACTGTGTGCGTTCCCTTGGTTTCCCCCCCCCCCCAAAAAAAAAAAGGCCTTCCTGCTCTCCCAGGGCGGACGGCACTGTAGTACGCCAGAGAAATGTCTGCAAAGAGAACAGCGCTCGACTTGCCAGCCCTTCGGCAATAGCTTCCAAAGCTCGCACCATGTGGCTTGCAACACTTGGGGATTGCTGCGGCAGGCAGCCCGGCAGTCCCGGCAGCCCATCTGTGTTGCGTCGGCCGATGCAAGAGCATCCAGCGGCTGGCCAAGGAGCCGGTGCCAAACTTTCGCAAAGGCATCAGTAAGCAAGATGCTTCTGTAGCTGGCGATGTCTTTCATCTCTCCCTTGCCGTTGTACAGCTCATGGGCTATCGCTCCCTTGGATTGGAAAGCCTCAACGGCTACTGACCTGCTACTAATGTGCCTGATCACCCAAGTAGCGGGAAGGGGGGAAGAGAATGGAGTTTTACAATTCACAGGTAAAAGAGCAATCGTTTGGGGCTTGTTTTACCCAGCACTGGATCGGGAGCTTCCAATTCCATGTCTGAATGAACACTCAAAGCTTCATCGGCCTCCGTGTAAACAGGCGTCCTTCAAGGGACAAAAGCTCGTACTCAGGTTGAGCGAATTCAACTCCTGGGTAGCACCAAAAACCGAATATTGGTCGGTGTCCCGTGTCTCCCTTTTCATCTGTTAAAAAAGGGGCCCCAATTCGAAGGCGTTTTGTGGCAAACGGGCCGAGTCCATAAACGCCAAAGGTGAGGGGTCCATCTCGCTTTGCCAGACGGCAAGCGGGTCTGTCTCACACGTTGTAACCCCTTTTAGACACTCCTCCAAAACATATGCCATTCATCCTCCCAGGAAGAAGCTGACCTGTATCCGTCGAGGAAATTGTCCCCGCTGTTGAAAACAATGGGCATGTGCTTTTTTAAGGGTACCCTTTTCGAGGTTGCTCAAGGACCACCCCCACCAATTTTGGGGCTCCGATTCCGCTTTTTTGACGCCTGTTCGATAATGAACAAGCCAGAGCACCGACTCTAAGCCGCGTTTCAGTTGGTAAGAATCCCTTGTTGTTTGGTTGTTTGGTTGGGGATGGTGTCCCAATTGCCTTAAACCAAGATTCGCGGCCAAGCCGGGCTCCAAACCAAGAACCGGATAAAGTTGGGAACGTTTAAAAAACAGGACCCGCGGTCGGCTTCCGCTTGAGTTGTTTCCTTAGCCGACAGAAAGTCCCACATGGCTCGCGGAAGTGACTTTTGTTGAGGCTCTGGATCTTTCTTGACGAAGAAAACGTGAAGGAAACTGACGCTTAGGGGTTCCCACATTTTGAGACACACCCATTTGAATTTGGGATATCCCCCAAAAAGACGGCCTCTGAGTTTCTCTCGTCCCTAAGCAACCCCAAAAGGGGAATCCAAGACACCAACAAACATGAGGGGACCGCCCCCCTTTGGCATTGTGTCTGTTCAGAGGACAATCGGAAACCGACCCTTTGATCAATTTCCTATCCAGGCCTGGCGCACTCCATGCCGAAGTATAAAATTGAAGCCGTGAGAAAAAGAAGAAAACAAAGCAATCACATAGCCGCTGGGCAATTTCTGAAAGGGTTGTGGTGTGCTTTGGGACCACGTTTAGTCATGATGATAAGAGAAACAGTTACTCTCACTCCCACTAACATGGCTGACAAAGGGTCCCTACAAAAGGAGATTGATCTTGCAGGAACGCTCCCGCGGGTGCTATGTTAATGGAAGGGAGGGTAGGTGAGATCCCCTTCGAAATGAAGCAACACCCATCATTTTTACCAGTGGAGCCCATCTAACCAAGCCTAAAAACAACGCAAACACATACCCACAAAGGTGGGAAGCAAACACAGACTGTACCCAAACGCGGGAGGCCACACACACGTGCACACATGGATCTGTGCCGCCCGAAACATAAACTCACTCAGAGAGACGGCGACGCCACAAATCAGGTAACCCTCAAAGAGTTTGTGGTTTGGATTGGTGGCTTGGAGAAATGAACTGCTACCTTGGCGGGTGAATACGACCCCACCCCTTAACCAATCGAAACCATCAAACCGCCCAATTTAGGGGAAGCTGAACTCTGAATGATTCTTCCATCTGCTCTATATTTGTAATTCTTCCTCCTGGTTCTGAGGGGGATCTATCACTGGAAAATGTTCTCATGTTGTCGAATCAGTGGAAAGCTGAAAAGACGGTCCCCCCGACGCCTCGCCATGGCGTTGAAGGCCAAAGGCTCCTTCGGCCGTTCAGCACCAATGCCGCCCCGCAGCTCCCAGTCGCCCTCGCCTTTCAGAAAAATCGGATCGACGCCACTCGCCCCATGCGGATCTTGGGTTTCGAGAACGTGGGTCGTGGAAACCACGTCTGTAGAACAAAAAGGGCATCCCAAAACCTAACCCCCCATATAAAGACCAAAGGCCAACCCCCCCTATCAAGAGAGGATTCCCTTGCATCACAGAAGTAAGGCCAACCCCCCAGATAAAGAGGGGATTCCCCGGCGTCACAGAAGTGGTTGGATTCACCCCGAGTGATCCCACAACCCTGCCCCTGTTGCGAGATTCAGCTCCTGTTCTGGATTGGAGAGAAAGCACGGCCCTCGAAACCAGCCTTTTTCTTAGCACTGGCTCACCTGTTCTTTGGAAATAATAGACAACATGGGCGAGCCCTAAACATGACACAAAATTGGAAAACCAAAGCTCAACAGCTCGATGCACTTTGCACAATTTCAGCGTCAAGGTGAGAAAACCGGTCTCCGGTTCCGCTCCGGCTTGGGGGTTACATGAGAGTCTGGAGGCTGAGTGGAAGTTACGAACCACCCAGCTATAGCTCAACCAGCTTTCGGGTTCCCTAAAGGACCATGGAGTTTACAACGCATCGAGTTTTTGCTCCAATGAGTACGAACACTTGTCGCAATAAAGTTGTCCTGATTGAAAATGAAAGGACAAGAAGGTGAGTTAAGCAATGCAATGAGGGGTCAAAATAGGCATTCGGACCCAAACAAGCGGATTTTAGTTGTCCTTTTCAACCAGGATGAAAAGGGTGCCAACCCCCCTACGAAAAGGCGAGCCACGCTCACATCAGGCTGTCTAGCTATTTGCGTCCGAGAGGCAGTTGCTGAAGACCTGGCGTCCAGGTGAGAGATGGGGCAGGAAGAATTCTAACAAGTCACTACCGATGTGGGTATGCCCCCAAATTTTTTGGGTGAATCATATTCACCAACCTGAAATAAGGTGATTGGGGGGCCATTCCCCACCACCATTTGGGGTGAGGTCGTGTGAGGTCGATACAATTCACCCCCAAAATTACCTGGGCTGCCCTCAGATCCCCTGCTAAAAGTTTCACTTCTGTCGGGTTAAACGATTGAAACCCCCCACTAAACCCTAAAAATCTAAAGAGCCAAGGTGGCTGGGAGCCACCAAAGCGGTTTGCCTGCTGGCTTCCCGTCACCAACCCAGAAAAGGGCACGAACAAAGCACAGACCCGCGGCCCCGCGCTTGGAGGGCTGGGTGTGTGTGTCCAGGGGATCTCGGTGGCGAAATCTGCTTCCCTGCTAAAAGTGACTAACTTTTAGTGGTTTAATACGGAAAACCCACTAGTTGGCAAAAAGTTAAAGTCCTAACATCCAAGCAAAATGCACCAAAGGGATGGATACTCTAGGGAGCGAGTGCGCAAAACTCAGGAACGTTGTTGAGTCGACTACAGCCACTTCACTCAACATGGCCTGATCATGAGATGACCCCAAGGCGATTTCCGGGTACGCGCGGGTCTGATGATTGAGACATAGGTCTAGATCTTGCCCCATCCCATAGAAGCCTCTTGCTGTTCTCTGCACCTAGGGTTCCATGTTTTGCTAGAAAACGGTTTGGATGTGGTGAATCTGTGGTTCCACCCCTGTAGAAGCTTAAAAGAGTACTAAAAGAGTACTAAAAGAGTACTAAAAGAGTACTAAAAAAGGACCAACAGGGGGAATAACAGGTGAAATCCACAAAAGGCGCATCCAAAACAGTTTCTAGAGTTTTGTTGAGCCTCAGGTGGACTCAAACCCAAGGGTGTCAGGCAGTTAATACCCATTTGCTAAGCACCGCGCAAAGGTCTTCTGCGGATAATTCCGGAGGAAGAAGGAAGCTGCTTCGTAGAACCTTGGAAGCACTGGGGTGGATGTCAATTGGACTACTAACTGCGCACCGCTCTTAAAAATGCCATCGGTCAACAACGTCTAGCCAGCAGCTTTCTCTCTATGAGCCATGGTAAAAATTGTTTGTTTCCCTGGCGGACGTGGACCAAGTAGTGAGGTGATCCTTTTTGTGCGGATAAATTTAGTCCATCATGCCCCTCACAAAGATTCAACTGGGCCATAGCTGGTTCATCTATGGAGGTGCTTTTCACTTTGCAGGGCGCAATGAGGCGCATTCATCAATGCGCCCCGTTTGGAGCTTTCCGATCGGTTCCCTTCAAAACAACTACTAACTTCAAACATAAACGTACTAAATTATATGTCAGTGGCTCAATTGTGCCATGGTCAAAACTCTTTTTGGCGGTCATGCTTTCGATGGAAAGCCTACTAAAGGATGCCTCAAATCTCTAAGTGTCCACCCTGGACATATGTCAAGCTTAACATTTTGCCTTGAAAATAGCACCGAGCCAAAGATTTGCAATGTCACTTGCATGCTCAAGCAACTTAGTAGATTACAGCCATGGCCATTAGGGGACTAACCCAAGTCTACAGCAATAACCACGGTTTTATCCTACTTACGAAGTTGTTTGAACATCCAAGCAGTCACGTGACAAAAGCGCAGTCGGAAGCTTTTTGACAGGGAAGTGGTTGTGTGGTCTTTGATGGGCTCACAAGACGAGCCCAAATCGGTCAGCACCGTCAAGGCGCCCTTGGTAATGCGCTGATTTCCCAGCTCGCACAAGTGCACTCCTTGGCAATGGGTCATGTCAAAATACGGAGACGCCAAGATGGGTTCGGCTTCCTGTAAGTTTCTCTGGGTTCTACAGACCTTTTGACCTTGGACCATGTAGCAGGGATCCGGATGCAGTGAATCCACCCGAACATTGCAACTTGTCAATGGTGGTGTCCAACTTTATTTTGGTGTTGAAAAAGCAACATGTTTCAACTGGTTGCAAAATGGAGATCTTTTAAGGAGCTCTGTGTAGTTGTCCAGGTTTGGCAACCAGTTTACACAAGACTTGAAGTTGATGCCACTGTTCCCTTTATGCCTGAACAATAGGTGTCCTTCCAGTGGGCCATTCCCACGTGAAATTCCCTGAGAGCCAGCAAGTTACACCAAAGTAGATGGCACACTTACTGATGGGGCAAGTAAAGGGGATGACGAGTGACCAAAATACCAAAATCAGTTGGACTTGTGCCATCACCTTGGACCTCAGCAAGCGAATCCATCGGATCTGACGCCTCGTTTTTTACCACAATCGGAAAGTTGTTTCTGCCTAGTATATTTTCTGTGGTGTCGGAATTTTCGCGTAAAATGAACAGCAGCACCTTGACCAGTTGTCTCTGACCCACTCCCCATGAGCGTGTCACCATCCCTATTGAGGTTGACGATTGGTACGGTGGCGACTGAGGCGCTGCTCTTCCTCCTCGTGCTCGTGCTGCCGTGTAAAATTCGTCACCCAGTACCCGGCGGCCATGTTGCCAGAGGAGTGCCCGCCTGTCGCTCCGAAGCAGGGAAGCCGGGAAGCGAATGCTGGGAAAAAACGTTAACAGCAGATGCCTGGCTCCATTTAGTGTAGGTAGCCAGGGGCTTGCCACCCTAAAAAACAAAAAGGAGAGTTGCTTGCCGAGCATATTTTTGGGATATGAACATCTTACTTATAACTTAGGCTATAATCCACACACTGACACTATGTCGGTCGAGTTGCCTCTCTCAGCGGCCTTTTCACCAAAGTGGCTGAGCACTTGTGAACTTGGGCAGACATCCAAGCAACCCCCAAGACTCTCTCGATCGCTCCAACTGTAAACATGGAACCTGTGGGTTCCTGGAAGACTAGCATCCTTCAAAAAAAAAGCTCTGGCGGGTTCCATGTTTCTGCCCCGTAAGCGAAATCCAGTGCACTTCTCAGTTGTGCAACGTCCGCAGAGTGTGGGTTGGAAGCGGGGCCCTTATGGCAGACTTGGGGCCATCTTGAGTAATTGCTGGATGTTCGGGGTCCAAAACAACCTCCGAGTGGGGTACTCTTATTGTTAAGGGTACCCTTTTGGGGGTTGTCTTGTGCTGAAAAGAAACCAAAGGCCACCCACTGTACCCATTTTGGATGAGACAAAATGGGCTCCTCAAACCCGCAGGAGTGGCCTTGCACAATGTCTAGGTCCTCCAGAGAGGTTCGAATAAGGCGACCAACTTTTTTCAGTACATCTACGTATTTTAGTAGCGGAACCCTCCCCCAAAAAAGAAACGGTAAAAGGGCACTGGTGGTCCTAGGTGTGGTTCAATACCATTTGAGTCATAGCGAACGGCTATTTATGGTTGGGATTGTCCCTGACTAACCTTCATCTACCCGGGTTTTGTTTGTGGCTCATTTGGCTATGTGCGTCAAAACTAGGGCCCCAGACAAAACCGTGTTTTTCCTTCCTTTAAACCAAGCTCAAAAGGGTGTCACAAAAATCTCACGCACACACATACACATACGCACACATCTGGGCTGTCCTCAGAACCCCTTGCTAACAGTGCGCCTTTGGGTGGGTTAAAAAATGGAAGCCCAACCACGAAACCGACTGAGAACCTAAACTTCAGGAATCGGATTTCTGGGGAACCACCAAAACACATTCCTCGAAAGCCGCCTGCGGTGGAATACGCGGCGAGCACGTAAGTGTCAAAGTCCATGTCCTTCGTGTGAGCTGGTGACCAAAGGCCACTGGGCTGAGTGTGGCTTGCGATTGTTTGAGTTGGTGCCCTCCCTCCCACCAACAGCGAAGCTGACAGGGACCCGGCCCCTCCAAGAGGAAATGGATCTTCCAGGCACCTCCCCACCATGTTCTTGGGAGAGAGGCTAATTACCCGTTTTTGGGTTGGTTTAAAAAGGATACCAGCAGCAAACAAGAAGAAACGCATGTTCAGTTTTGATACGCACCCTCGGCCCAGTCGTCAACACTTGCAAGGCGGGCTGTAGGTTCAGTGAGTTGGGATTGCTATCAACCGGCACTCACCAACCAAGCAAGCAAGCAGCAAAGCAAGCAAGCGAACAAACAAACCACTTTCAATCACAGAAGCTACGCAACTAGACAGGTTCATCAAAGCCAGCAAACACCTGGCTGCTAAATTGGAAGCATCCAGTGGCAAATCCCAGCGAATCTCATCCTCTAGGATTGCGCATCCCGAATTTCCCATTGCTGCACGGACGCAAACTGGTTCTGAGGCTCAAGGCAAACACCGGTGTTAACCAGCTGCAAGGCGGGCCAGACGCTATTTTGGCCGCCCATTTCCCCCATTGCAAGTAGGTTCTAGCCTACACTGGTCCTTTTAAGGATGTAGCTGGACCCCTTTTTGACCCACATCCTGAGGCGCTTGGACCTCACTCCGTTTCGGACTTTAGTCACTTTCTGGGTGTGCAAGGATTTGTCCAGCATTCGAGTCAAGAGCATTTGCACCTGGGTGCCTAAGTCAACACCGATGTTAATCAGGAAGTCCGATTCGTCTACTGAAAAGCGCATGTGCAAAGTGTGTTGACTACCTTGATCAAAAACCCTGGTACACGAGGGGGGCTGGCTAGGCCCTGAAAAAACGCCTGCCTTGCCGCTTGGGGGCCCGCCAAACAAAGGCACTGCCTGGCTTGTGCAAAAATGGGAGGCCTAAAACAACCAACCAAAGAAAAAACAAAGAAATAATGAATGAATGAGACAAAAAAGAGAAAAAAGAGTGAAAGCATGAAAGAATGAAAGATTGAAAGAAAGAAGGAAGGAAAGAAAGAAAGAAAGAAAGAAAGAAAGGAAGGAAGGAAGGAAAGAAAGAAAGACAGAAAGAAAGGAAGGAAAGAAAGATAAAGAAAGAAAGAAATAATGAAAAAAAGAAACAAACAAACAACTCGCTTGCCCAACCGCCACCTTGGCACCTTGGCATCGCCCCGTTCCCTTGCCGCCGCGGTCCCAGAGGCGCCGGAAGACGTGGTGCTGCGCTACGCTCAGCAGGCGAGGGAAGGCCCCGTCCTGGCGGCTGACCGCCGGCCTCTGGGAGCTGGGTGTGTCTTGCCCGTGGTGGACACCAGTTAGGTTGGGATTTATGTCCACAAACGTGGTTCCCTGTTCACATTCATGGCCAAATCGGGGCCCCCCAAAACATTTGTGGCGGTCTGTTGGTAGTCCCCTTGAAACCAACTTGAAAAAGGCTGAAAAAAACACGCCCAACTCCTTTTTCCATGTGGGAACCGAAAGAGCTACGAAGATCAAATAGCATGCCCCTTGCAAGGAATACAATCTCCCCCAAACCTAATGTCCCCTAAACCTTGCCACACTCTGCTGCCAACCACACCTGTGGGCTCTACGATCGGTGAGTCAGCCCAGCAACTATCCAAAACAACCGACACCCGGCCAGCACGAATCTTGTTACGGAGGTCTGTAACGGAGATCCTTGTTACGCAGGTCTGTTACCGGAAAACATTTCTTGACAAGTACCAGTATCAGTAGCACAATGTAGCGAACGACGAGCAGCAGCACCCGCTCGAAAGTCGCAACTCTTCAGAACAAGCGCAGAAGCACGCCTCCGCAGCTCCAGCTTTAAATTTGCAACTGCCGACACAAAGCCAAGCGATGGCAAAAAGGGGGGTCGCTGGCTTGGGTCTGTAAGGTGGTATGTGACGGCTATGTAACGAGGTCTGTAGCGAGGCAAAGCAAACCGCAGAATGCAAAGCGCGCCTCGGCAGCTCCAGCTTGATTGGAGCTATTCAACGCAAGCAAAGCTGCGGCAAAAAGGGTCGCTGGCTTCTATGTCACTCTGCATGCTGCGGCACGACAATACGAGGCCGCACGCTAGGCTCTCGGGCGCAAGGGCATGGTGCGTAGTTCAACATTGCACCTGCGGGCCAGCTGCGCAAGTGCCGCTTGCAAAGCGCGTTGCTAGCGCTTTGGTTCTCAGGTTCTCAGGCGGGGGAGGGGGGGGGCTGCTTGCCACCTGGAAAGTCCACACAACCTTCGAGTCTGAAAGTCGGCAAAATGTGTTGTGCCGCCAAGACACTGCGCTACCACGACACGTTAGATCTAAAGCACTGCGCCTGCCACGAAATCCAGCCTCTGCGAAGGCCTGCCCAAAGTACCGCGCCTGCCCGCGAAATCTGACGCATTGGGTTGGAAAAAAAATGTGCGCATGGCGCGCGCATGGCGCGCGCATGAGCCGAGAATTGAATTCGCCCGTGAAGCCGTGACCTCCAACTTGGGTGCTTGCTGCCAAGTTGGCAATGGGAATATGCAGATGCATAAACCCCTGGTTGATTAATAAGGGGGTGTCCCCTTGTTAGTCGAGATTCATCACTCTTGGAGGGAAACACCTTTGTTAATATAACCGGCTTAGTAATCCGCAACATTATGAGGTGAGTAACCTAGGTTACAACTTACTTCAGCCAGGCCCAACTCACTCATTACTACCCGCTTACCAACCGCAAGTAAAAGGAGTCAAGCGACCTTGGCACCAAATGTTATCTCCACACGAATCCAACGCGCGGCGAGTGACAACTGAAAGGAAAAGGGGGTGTCATTTTTGGGGAGCCCCTTTTTGCTTTTATTCAGGGAAGCCACGAGGAAACAAACCAATTGGTGTTCGCTTGATTTTGAGAAGCCTCATGCCATACGGCGACAATACTACCACTAGAAACTGATGGGAAATGGATCGCAAAGCTGATGTGGAAATTCGAACATCTTGGGCTTTGGGCGGAAGGGGCCGTCCAATGCCAGGCAAAATGACTGGAATGTGGCACGACCATTGGGGGAGATGGCCCGTATGAGACCAGAGAAAGCTATCCCCATAACTTTGTCACAACACAAAGCGGCACCGCACAAAGTGGCCCTAACCCCATTTTCAAACTTCTTCACAGCCAAGGGCAGGACTGGCATGGTGCGGCCATCAAAAATCAAAGAGCACTGTAAAGGTTGGATAAGCCCGAAAACGTACACCCTTCTCGGACAGAAAAATCCCAACCCCAAATGTAAGAACTGATGCAATTTCAATAGATCCACTGTTGCTCGTGTAATTCGCCCTGCAATGTGACAAAAGATGCTCAATGTTCATCATGATTGTAAAAGGGTTGAGGGAAACGGTGTTGGACAGTTCGAGCTTGCCCTGTGTAAGATGGTCCTTCAACCAGCAAAACCCAGCGGTTCATAAGGCACAAGATTGAGTTCGTCTCCAAACGCGGGAGCCCCAAAAATGGGGATGTTGGTATTATTGTTTGGGTTTCCCTTTAAAACACATATGCCGAGCCTCAAAAATAAGGCAAACACGCCCACATGTTGCGCGCCCCGAAACGCAACTGGAGGCAAAAGTTCAGCTTCCCTGATTGGTGGTTCGCCAAATCGGAGCTTTGGTGGTGTTCTGTGGTTTCCCATGCAAACCGTCAAATCCAAATCCAATCCAGCCCACCAATTTGGGGTTACCTGAAAAGAAGCGGAATCTCCCCTAAGTCGGAGCCCCATAGGTATGTTCAAACCGTTGTTTTTTTCACCTGAACCAGACCCCACAAGGAGACCGAGCCTCAAAACTCACCAGGTTTGGTTCCGGAGGCAATTCCCAAGGATCGAATTTTCCCCTTGTTCGAACCTGTCTCAGCCCGGGCCCCAAACTCACGAATGCGGATCGAGGAAACCCCCCAAAAACCAACTATTGGTTTGGATGTGTTTGGTGGTGGATGGGTTCCCAGGTAAACCCTCGACAAAAGCCCGGGGTTCAAATCCAAACTCATCCAAACCTCCAGCTAAGGATCACCTGAGAATCAGGTAATGGTGCTCCAAAGCAAACACTTTTGAAGAAGACCCTCCTCCCTTTGACAAAAAGCACGTGAAGAGCAACCTCCTAAGATGCCCAAACACAACTCATTTCAAGACATGCGGGCCGCCTTTTTTCAGGGTACCCCCACAATGATGTTCGTTTTAGTTTCCCCTTCTCACCAACCAAAAAAAAAGGGCAGACGATCCACCCATGTTGTCATGGGGCGCCCGTCTGTTTTCAGGGGACCCCCATGTCAGAAGGAAAATGGGACCGGGGGTCCAAAAGTTCGAGCAATCCAGCTCCAGAAAGGCCGAAAAAGCGACGAGGCCACGGGAGCTCCGGGAAGCTTCCGTGATGCTCCGGAAACACGAATCCCATTTTGGGGCGGCTTCTTGGTTTCGTTTCCCTCTCCTCCTCAAAGCCCGAAAAGCCCTCCGTGCGCAGCGCGTAGTTCCAGCGGGGCCGGAAGAGCGCCACCTGTGGGATGTGAGCCCTGAGCAGAGAGGACCCTTCCGGAAACCATTTGTTGCTGGTGCAAAAAAAGCAAAAAACATGAGGGAATGACATAAGTTAAAGAAATATGTTGAGAGAAGTAAAATATACTATTGTTATTTCCCTTTTTTTGGCTTCCTGTAAGGGAACGCCTGGGTTCATTCCCACATTCCCTGCTGAGCACCAGCAAGTTGTTGAATGGAGGTAGGTACAAGGCGGTTAGGTGGTTGAGACCCTGAGTGTTTTTTTCTTTGTGTTTCTGTTTTTTTGTTTTTTTCGTGCTTCCTAGGTTTCCTTGAGAGCCTTGTGAAACTCCCCCTTGGGGGTGTCCAACATTTTCGGGTTGGGGTTGCTGGAAAATAGAAACCTTCAATAGTTAATTCAAGACATTCCTGGATCGCCAGTTGCTGTTTCTTTTCCGTCCACTTTACCCAAACACCAGCAACGGTGACTGGACAAAAAAACTTGGCTATCCAGGATAACGTCCAATAAAATGTTGGTGGGTCGCTGGAAAAGAGAAACCTTCAATAGTTAACTGAAGACATCTTAAGACATCAACGTCCAAAAAGTCTTCCGCTGTTGGTTTTCGGAGGAAGTCGATTTCACTTGAAATCCCCCCCCGGCGTAGGGCATGTCCGACATTTTGGGGTTGTGGCGGGGGGGGGGGGGGGTTGTGGGAAAAGGGATGCCTTTTCGGGTCTTAGGGCACCAGCGTTGCGGATCAGGCCGATCCGCAATTTGAGACCAAAGGATCTCGAAAAGGCTTTTCTCCGGGGGGGGGGGTCCTTTCCAGAGCACTTCCAGGGAGAGGGGTTTTGAAGGTATGCTCAGAAAACCAACGGAAACGCCCTTGATCCTTCTTCCAAGTTCTCAACAACAAAAAGACGACCCCCGCTTTCTACGATTTCACAGGGAAATCAAAACAAAACCAAAGATCTTTAGAGGTCCGAGAGCTTGAAAGCCCTATGAACCCCTATTGGCTAGTTTCCCGTTGGCTGAACCAATGAGGCTCATCATGCCATGTGTATGAGCAGAATGCTACTAGCAAGCTTTCATCAAATAACCGACAGCACAGCGCACATCATGGGTCAACAAATTGCGCTGAAGACATAGCACGTCTGCCCCAAAAGATGCCCCTACAAGGCTAGTCTTGGCTGCCTTGACAATTGCCTCGCAGCTCTGAACCTCACGCAAAGAAGCTCTGCTGGAAAGGAGTGGCTTTGAAGCGGAGTCAGTGTATCATGCGTCATGGGATACCAAAACAAAGCCCTCCCAAATGTGACGGAGTTCCAGGAGGTGACTCTTTTTGGCCCACCTTTCAATCCCTCAGTTCCACGGCAAACAAGACATGTTCCCAAGGCAGCTCCAAAGGGAAGTCACATCAAAATGGTTGTGTCTTGAAGGATTTGCACCCCCCTTCCCCCCCATTCTTGGCGGTCTGAGGTCTTCCTGTTGGTTTGCTTTAAACGCCAGAAACAAGGAAGGAGGAGCCTTTGCCTCCAAACAAAGGACGCGTGCCATCCAAACCACCCCAAGTCCGGACGCCTTGATCACGCGGCTGCCCATGGCTCGCAGAGTCTCTGCGCCATCCAGCAGCGGAGGCAGCGATGCGTTGCCTAAGCTTCGATCTTCGAATGGGTGGAGCCGGGTGTCCAGTTGACAATCAAAACCCGGTACCATCTGGGGTCAGCATTAAATTACCTCTCCAGGTCCAGTAAGATCTTGATGAAAGAGACTCTTGCCTGTTTCTGGTAACAACTGTTAGTCTAGGACTACAACGCAGAAAATGCGCACGGTATCACAGATCACGCCCTTTTGCCCATGCCTGTTTTAACTGAGCCACAATCAAAACCCGGGGAGATGAAGGTTGGTAAGGGACAATCCGAGCCATAAATAGCTGCGGATATTTGCCTTCTCAATTCCTTACATGGTTTTTTCACTACAATCAAAACCCGGGTAGATGAAGGTTGGTAAGGGAGAATCGCAGCCATATTCGCTGGGTTCCGGGAGTAGGACCATTTTTAGTACTCTTTTAGTTGGGATTCATCACTTTTGGAGGGAACAACCCCAGGCCCCCAGTTAAAACTTGGCCCAAGTTGCCTGGACCATTTTTTCAGGAGAACTCTCTTCTGGTTGGTTTAAAGGGAAGCCCTTTAAGGAAAACCGTTCAGCCATTTTGGGAGTCCCCCAAACCAACAAGACACACCCAACTCTACAACCCGTTGGTTTCCCTTTACACCCAGAAGAACAAAATCCAAAAACAAGAATGAAAAGTTCTTCATATTCGTCTACCCTGCAATATGTTCAGTGTGTTCTTTCTGAGACCCCAGTTAATCCCTAGCTGGCCCCTTTTAAGCCCCGTTCCTTTCTTTGTTGCTCCATTCTTTATTCCGGTTTGTGTTCCGTTCTCTTCGAACATCTTCAAACAGGCAGGGTTACCAATTCCGCCCCTTGGTGGACACACAGGTTTTTGAAAACATACCCTGAACAAGTAGCTCTCCCGGGTAGTGGACACTCCTATGTTTGTCAGCGATTTCCCAATCCCGGGAAAAAAAAGGTACCCTCAAAACAGACCCCCCCACATGTTTCCCCTTGAAGGCTTTAGACATCACCTTTTGGTTGGCAATTTGTTAGGTGGGCTTCCTTGGGTGATGTTCAGGGAAACAATTCGGGACCCCTAGGTTTGCGGGCGCCTTCTGTATGGTGAGCAGCAAAACCAAAAGCGCTTCGGGCCTTTGGGGGACCAGGACCAAACGGAGCTCTACTATGGACGAAATCTGACTCGCACCACTTGGGATAGACGAAGCCTTATAAATAATGGCATAAACCACCTACGAACTGGTGCAGGAAAACGACAGGGAAAGGAAACAAAAGGCATGGCCATTGTCTTGCCTTGCTTTGTTGCATACAAATCCAACAAAGAAAGAAAAATCCGTCACGTGGCTCCCTTTGGTTCAAAGACGCATGCTGCGACCCGCTAGATGGGCACGTTTTCTGCCTCCATGTCTCTGGAGCCCCTTCGGAACAGGGCTGTGGTTGGGGATGAAAATCCACGAATCTGTGATACAACAAGAAGGGCCGAACCAAAAGAAAGACTAAACCCCAAAAAAAAGAAGGGAGATTCCCGAAAGTATCGCAGAAGTGGCTTGACAAACCCCGAGTGATCCCGCAACCCGGATGGAGAATCGGCACATTGCTCGCGTTCTTTTCCCGCAGCTGCGCACTGCTTGCTCTCGGAAGCCCTGATGATTTCGACACTGAAGTTTCGCGTGGCCCGTGAACCAAACAGGGTAACATGAGGTGAAACAATGATAATAATAATGTAATACTAATAATAATAATAATAATAATAATAATAATAATAATAATAATGGGAGCGGGGTTGGAAAAGCGAACGGGTCCTTTTCTGAGGGCTCTCTGTTTGGGTTGCTTTAACGCAAAGATAAACCGCGGGGCTTCTCGATTTTGACAATTCGTGGGGAAGCCAGAAAACAAAATGGACAAAAACAGGGGTCACTGGATTTCCCCTAAGGTTCAAATTTACTGGTGGTTCCCGTTGAAACCCACAAAGGGAAATGACTCGGAAAACCTGAACTGGGCTGTCCTCACATCCCCTGCTAGAGGTTTTGACTTGTGGAAAAAAGCTCGGAAACGCAACCGCTAAACCCGCATGGACGGCCGGGAACCATGAAATTTGCTGTGGGTGGAGTTGTGCGGGAGTTCCTCCCAATGTCGCTTGCTTTCGTTTTTCAAATCGATGCTTGCGTTATTAGTAGCTCAGTTTCGTTAGGTGATCCACTCGAGCAAGAAAGGATACCTAGAAATAAAAATCAACCCCAGTTTACTAATAGGGGGGGCGAGGGCCCCTCCAAAAGTGGTCTGCTTCCAACCACTCAACTCAGTGTCAGTTGGACACCCTGACCCCTATGAAACTAAACAGGTTGCTTGATTCATCCGGGGTCAACATTGCTATCCCACCCATTGTAGCGCCAGAATTTCTGTTGGTTCCTTGTTTTCTGTTTTTTTTGTTTTTCTTAAGAGGAAACCACCCAGACTCAGCCAGAACCCAGTCTCAACGAGACCTCCGTCCCAGTGGCGGCTGTAGCAGGGCGCCCAGTGCGTCGCCCCCAGCGCTCCTCGCGCGGAGACCTCCGGCGCCCGCGGCCGCTCTCGCGCCAGGCAGGCGCTGAGCCTCGGACGAGGCCGCCGGACCGGGGGACCGGGGAAGCGAAGCGGCGCCACGGCTTGGGAAGTACGTGCTGCCCCGGTTTTTCTTTAAAGGGCCCTGCGAAAAGTGAGAGAACACCAGTTGGGTGGAAAGCTCGGACATCCAAGCACTAAACCAAGTAAAAAGGATCTAAGAAGATCTTAAAAGCTAAGGGACCGGATGGCTGGGAGCCACCAAGAATAGGCGTCATTTTGGGGCAATGTTGCTGGGATTTCCCTGGATGATTGAACCAGGATAAACCAGGAATCGCCCTCAACTGTTCTAAAGAACCAAAAAGGACACCTGTGGAATCGGCACCCTTTTACTGCTTGAGATTAAAGGCGAAAGAAAGCTCACTGGCAGTCTGGGGCTAAAATCCAAAGAGCAGTTGCGACTCCTATCACCAGTTGTGACTCCTCAGCTGCCCAGCCATGGGAAAAAACAGAGCATCCCTTTTTTGGTTGGTTGACTTTTTTCCGGCAACCCTTCCCAAAAAAAAAGAAAACAGAGCACCACTGGGCAACTGGGACGCCTGTAAATGGATCGAGTCCTCAATCGAGTTCTTGGAGCCTGAAGCTAATCCCACCACAAAGATGGTCAACGGCTGATGGCTGGCTGAATGTGCACGGGGAACCATCTGGCCATGGGTCAAAACCCAAATCGTACCCCCAGTGAGCATCAACCAATCCCCACTAAAAAGACCAAAATGGGTGCACTTATCCCAACATGGTACCATTGGTTTTGCACCATGGCCACCTGGGGTTCCCAGCTTTGGTGGACATGAATCCACACGGCAGTGGGGGGGCGCGTCCTGTTTCGAGTGAACCCTTTCTGGCGCGGAAAAAAACCGAAAACAACACCGCAAGGAAGACCCATTCCGAATGGCGCCGCAAGTTCTTCCCAGGCCGCCGGGCCTGAAAGCCCCGCCTTCCCAAAAAACTGGAAAGCCCCGTTTGCTCGCTGGTGCCGAGACATGGAAGGACCCTCAAAAAGGCCATCCCCGGTTTCCTTTAAGGGAATCCCCAGGTTCATTCCCTCACTCTCTGAGCACCAGCAAGCTTTTGGAGATTTTTACAAGGAACCCAAAAGAAGCCCGTGAAAAGACAAAAACAACTGTTGGGGGGGGGGGTTCTCCCCCCCCGCCCCAGATTTTAGGCTCAAGATCCTAGCAAAGAGCAGCCAAGTTTAGGACCCCTACCAATGTGAAACTCGGATTAATAAGCGTCTGAGTGATGAATGAGGGGGTCCCTTTTTAGCGGATTATTTCTGCACTAAGAATGTTAACTTCCTGAAATTCAGAAAAAACAACCTGCTTGAATTGGATCAGGAGGGCCCACTACAAGCGGGAATTCCTGAGTCTCAGATGGTGTGGTCACTATCGAAACGACGACGCAAATGACTCAAATGTCTTGAGTTTGGCTAGTTTCAAGCGTCACCAACACTTCGTCAATTCAAATCACTGGCAATTGCAGTTGGGCAGTTGGGAGACATAAAGCCGAACCAATGAAGTATGAAGCAACACAGCCGCAATGCGTCAAGGCGCATGTCACACTCCCGCACCGCCCTGCAATAGGCACAGGTGGCAAAGCAATCGCCGCTTCGTCTTCCCTGGCAAACCTGGAGTGATGACCGACCAAGCTGAGGACATCCGTTTGCTGTGCGCCCTCCAGGCGTGCACGATCTTGGCCAGGCTAGCGAAGTACTGCCACTGGTGGCCTGACCGCTTCAACATTGTGTCTGCATATCTCGAAGGCGTCAGCAACCATCAGATGGTACTGATGCTTCAGGCAGGACATGTCGAAGAATGGTTGGCGATCATATTCACGACGAAGCAAGGCATTCAGGCTGCTGCGCATCGATCACTTTCGTAGGCAGGCAGCTAGTAACTTAATCGGATGGGTTTACTGGCCCAATAAGGCGACATCCAAAAAAGATACCAACTTGAACTGGCTGTGGGTGGAATATGGGAACCCCACAATGGGATGCCCTAGTAAATGGAGCCAAGGACTACCTGCGGCCTTTGTGGGGGTTTTATTTTGACCCATACCCAACTTGTGATTCAAAGGACCCCCAAAGTAATTTCGAGAACCCTTCAAACCTACTTAGGTGGGCTTTTGGACAAATAGATGGGGGTTCCCTTCTACACCAGTGAAACCCATCTATTCTAACCAAGCTAATCGAGAAGGACACCCAGCCATCAAAGCGCTCACTTCAAGAGGCCCAGGTTTCTCTCCCCCAGATTCCATGAAAGCTCCCAGGACCCAATTTGAAAAGATGGAAAAACAAATCACAAGATGAAACCTCCCAGCTGTTTGAAAGACTGGGTTCCCTTTACAGGATTCGGCCTTCTGAAAAGCTTCCAGCTAGTCTGAGGGAGCGCACCTCTTGCACCTCTAGGTCTTGCACCCAGGTTGCCTAGGCGAAACGCTGCAGGAAGCACTGGGAGGTTAGTGACTCAGAGCCTTGACCCCCACGTCATCCGGGGAAGCCCCATCTCTTTGGGGGGGAAAAACAAAAACACGCTCCACCCAGGCCGCGCGGCGGCTTGTCACTGGGCCTCTCGAAGGAAACGAAGCCGGCCTTCAGGTAGCACCTAGCGATGGAGTGTCAATATAAGGGAACAAAAAAAAACAGCCGTCCTTCTGGTTTCCCTTTAAAAACCAGGTGAAAAGAGTACCCTCGAAGAAACACACACTTGTTTGCCGTGTTCCGGGTACCCTTTTCACCTTGGAAACCCCATTTGAACACCTTCATTTTGGGTCCACCTGCCTTGACACACACCCTCCACCCCGCTAGGGAAGCCATTGTAGTACATTCCCAGGGAGTTGGCTACAAAACGGCGGGTTCTCGGTTGCCGACTCCGGTAAACACCGGGATTGCACATGTCTTTTTTGAGGCTCCGTACCCTTTTGTTGGTCAACCACTTAATTACTTGGCGGCGAACATCCAAGCAAAGAGCAAAAACGGGGCCGACATCCACAGGACAACACAACAACGTAGTTGGCCTTCTCTGTGGGGCGGCCAGTTTTCTTTCTGTTTTTCTTGCCCGGATTTTGTGGGCGGTTCCTACATCGGAGAATCAACCACATGTGCGGGACTTCTTGGGACACTCCCATAGATATGAATTCTTTTTGGGGATGATCATTCAGGTATTCAGGTGGCAAAATTCATGTCCACCAACCACTTTTGAGGTGGTTCACTACTCAATTCATGGCCAAATGAGCAAATGGAGGGGTTTTAGAACGCAGGCCTTGTATTCCGATGCCTGGAGACCCAGAAAGGACCTCAGGGCCCTTCGAGCGAGCTGAACATTTTTGCCACATGCCAACTGATGTGGGGGGCTCGAAACCAAACGGTGGGTCCCCCCGTGTGGTTTTGAGCCCCCCCCCATTTTGTCACACGACGGGTTTTGCTTTTGGCTTCCCCTGTGAAAAAGAGAAAAGGGAAGCCTCAAAGAAACTCCCAACGGAAGGGGGGACCCCAGTTCACTGCGATGGTGCTGAACCTCAGACAATCGAGATGAACAGAAGTTGACCTTGAAAGAGCATGAGTATCCCAGCCCTTCTGGAATAATTTGACTGTATATTAGGTAACCAAAGAAACCACCCTTCAAAACTCCAACCGGAAAATAGCTAGTGACCTACTATATGGGTAACTGGGGTCCACTGAGTATGTCAAATGCTAGATGTCAGGCAACGAAAGGGTCCCAATCGAAGCGATGTTTAGAGTCGGGGCACTGGTGCCAGTGCTCATCAAACAGCCCGACCTGCGCTCGAGCAGTCGCCAATGACGATGTGACTTCTTTGAGGCGAAGGGTACGGTTTTCCTTTGCCGCGTTTCCTGGGAAAGGAATCCAAAAGGAAGCCAGCTACCCTCTCTTCCACCAACATGACACCCGACAGGGGGTCCGTCCAAGAGGAAATTTATCTTCCAGGTACCCACACGAACGTCAACTTGGGATTGAGAACAAGAACCCTGCTGTAATCAAACCCAAGCAAGCCCATTTTGTCGAACATGAAATCATGTTAGGGGGTCTGTCAGAGAACGCTGCAATGATACATCCTAAGTTGACGAGCAACTAGCGTCGACTCCAGATTAATGCGCTGGCCGGGTTGTTTGAGGGGCTTTCCATCCCGAAGAGCGAAGGGATCCCCTCATAAATGGGTCAATCCCCGTATTAAGCACTCAGGGTCTGACCCAGAAGTGCTGCTACATTTTAATTTGGGGAGTAAACCTCTGTTCTAGGGGTTGATTCCTTGTCCATTCTTTTCAACCATCGCTCTTTTCAAAAACCGGATCTGTTTCCCCTGAGCTTTCAAGATGGTTTCCTGAAAAGAAAACCGGATCCCTGCAAAGAATGGATTTGGAAGGTACCCCTAGATCTGTTCCAACCTCCGCCAGTCTTCTCCCGGGGAATCCCTCGGCACAGGAATCTCCGTAGCCCACGCGGGTCGAAGGAGCGGGTGCCGAAAGAACGAACAGCATGGCGCTGGCTCGCTCCAGTTGCCCAGATTTGGCCTTTGGAGTCTATGGGAGAACCCCCGCCCAAATTGGCTAGGACCAGAGTCGGGAAACAAAAGCATCCTTTCAGGAATGTCCCAAGGTTTTGGGAACTGTTTCAATCAAGCTGACGCAGCGAGCCATTTCCCTTTTGGAACCTCCAAAAATGGTGATCGTTTTCGTGGAAGCCACCAGTAAACTCATCACTGAAGGGGAAATCCAGTGACCCCTGAAAGTAGACATGGGGCTCCAGGAGCTTTCACGAAATCCTGAACCTCTTGGCGTGCCAGAGGTCCTCCGCCCCCAAACAGTGTTTAAGCAACTGTGTCGGCTTTAGGGTCCACCCCACCCCCCCACCCCCCGGAAAAAAAGAAACAAAAAAAAAATGGTGGTGGTCCTTTTGGTTTTCTTTCAGACTTTGACCATTCTTCTTTTCAACTGCTTGCGGCCCTGCCTGATAGCAAACTTCTCGAACACCGCCAATAGATGCTTTCCCTCCAAATGTCTATGAAAAAACCCTCTTTTCCTCCGAATTTCTATGAAACCCCCCTCTTTTCCTGCGGATTTCTACGAAACCGCCCTTCTTCCTTTGTCTTCTTTTTGTTGGGGGTGGGGGTCTGCCAATTTTGAGAAAGCCCCATGACTTTTCTGGGCTGCCCTCAGATCCCCTGCTAAAAGTTTAGCTTCTAGTGGGTTAAATGGAAACTACCGCTAAACCCTAAAAGGCTAAAAGGCTAGGGCCACCCTTCGTCTTTCGTTTTTTTTGTTGGGGGTTCTGCTATCTTGGGAACCCCCCCCCTACTTGGGTGTGGGTCAAAAATAGGGTAACCCCAAAATGGGTTGCCCTGGTAAAGGAAAAGGACATTCAAACCTGCGGTCTGTGGTTTAAAAATTTAGCTTTGACCAGTACCTTTCGCCCATTTTTTTCCTCCGCGGAAACCGCCCTCCGGTGGCGCCTTGCAATCCTGCCAGGCCCGGCACAGCGCGCAGCAGTCCTCCGGCTGCAGAACGCCTCGACCCGCGGAAGGCTTTGCACGTCTCTGATACCGCCGAAGCGGCGCGGGTTCCATAGAACTGGTGTTGTGATTTTCTGGGGATGTGTGTCATGATTTTGTGCTTTTGGGATTTTGTACAGGCATAGTGTCCCTTTAACCTAAGGGGTGAGAGGTGTCTTTGATGACCTAAATGGTTGCTGACCTACACAAAGACAAACTGGTTCGCGGCAAACAAAACATATTTTCTGGGTGTGTTGATATTTCTTTGATCGCTTTGTTGTGGGGTTAAGCTCAGCGTGGCTTCCCTTTAAGGGGTGACTTTGATAGCGGTGAAGTAGTATGCTTGGTGCCGCGTTTGAACTGGAGCCTGCTGGGCTCGAATCTTTCGCCACAAGTTCAGAATCCTTCCGAGCTGACACATACCTTATATAGGACCAATAGGACTCAACCTGCAGCCTCCCAATCCTCGAAAGGCGGGCGCGCTACCATTGCGCCATGGCCACGTACTGCCATGTGAGTTGCGTTCACAATACCATTTCAACCAAAGAAGAAACTTCTGAACAATTATTGTGGACCAACAGTACCACCCTAAGGGGATCTTTTGGGCAGAAAGCAATTTTGACCGTGGCTCATGTATATGTTTTTTATGTAGACACTTCCACCCCAAAAAACACCCTGAACTGCGAGCCCCGCCCTTCACAGTAGCCCCGCGGGAGGAGACGTAGTCCACACCTGGTAAGCAACGAGGTGGGGACTTCTGACACGCAGCACAATTCGGTGACCTTTTGAACACTTTTCTGGGTTTCCCTGGTACTTGGTAATAAACCAATCTAGTGGCTTGACCATCCAATTCTAACCAAACTAGAAGATCAAAAGGACACGTATACGGCACTTCGAGGCACGTTTGGGCAACGTTGCCTTGCGGCGAGGGAAGATGGGCGTGCATGCTGCTTAGTTTTGCGCAGCGCCGACACGTTGGCTCCAAGATGGTCGTCAAGGCTTTTATGGGTCATACAACCACCATGAAACTAGGCAGCAGAAGCACTTCTGACAAGGACCAACAGAGATTTTGAGTGCAGTTTTGATTTGGCTTGAACCATCGACAAGTTGTTCTGCATGGCTGATTCGCATCGTGAGCGTGGCATAGCCTACAAGGCTGCGACGGCAGCTATGCAGTGCCAAGGGGTTTCCGCAAGTCGTTATTAGAGCCTCGCCCCTTTTTTGGATGGCCGCTAAGGGGAAATCACCAGAAAAGGGGGAATAATGGGCGCAGCCTGTCAGTCATTTGAGCTGACACTCACCGAGGTACCCACGTTGGGTATGATGTCAACCCCTGAAGGAGGTTGAAAACATGGAACTTAAAAAAACGCAGGCATTTGAGTCATAATCAAAACCCGGTACACAAATGGTGAACCCAGAACCACGAAAAGGATTAAGAAGGCGGATGGATCTCCGCACCTATTTATGGCAAGGGGATCACCCCTAACCTTCATCTACCCGAATCGGTTTTGGTTGTGATCTCATGTGATACCTTCCGCCCATCCCGGCTGTCCCATAGCACATGCTGGGTTTCCAAAGGCCTCAACAACCCCAATCCAATGCAAGATTCGGCCGCTGAAAAGGAAGTGTCCCTTGGATGCGGAAGAAGCCAACGTCGGGTAAGTAGGTGATAACCAAGGGTATATTGGTGTAACTGGCGTAGTCCCCTTATTAACCATGGTTGTAACCCATAGGTTGTGCGGCCATTTGCGGGCGTGTTGCACTGCTGTGGCGTTTATGGCAATTTGTGGTTGCACTTCGTAAGAAAACAGCTACTCGTTGGTATATGCAGGTACTTGCCCGACTTTGGGGTTTTTGCATCAAAGTACCCTTCATCTGCCCGGGTTGGATGGCTCGGATGGATAGCAACTTGACGGCCTTTCGATTCTGCCGGCCGCATCGCTTCCAATTAGTCTGGGGATGCTCACCCCTTTTGACTCCAACGGGTCGCACAGACCTTTGGAAGACATGCTTGCGGGCGTTCAGACCGCAACTTGCAGCTAGGTCTTCTTGGGAACTCAAAGTAACCTGGGAAATGGAAACCAAAAAGACCGACTTTCTGCCGGAGTTGATCAAGAACGGCTCTCGAGACGGATCCGACCCGGACCCCGCAAACAGGTGGCAACTTGTCGCTGCGTGCAAGGAAAAATGACGGAACACCCAACACATTGCCGGACTTGCCTCACCTTCTTTAGGTCTTCGCCTTCTCAAAAGGCAGACAACTTAAAAAGAGTCGGCCTTTGATCCATGTACATGACCACATCTTTTCCCGCTTGTGATGTTCCACCAGTCCCTGGCCTCTCCGCACCTCACAGCGTGGGGTCTGGGAGGACGCGCAGGCGAGATGGTCATCTCCTACCGCAGCCACCAGTCATTCAAAGGGTTGGGTTACAGGACATTCTACAAGAAAGCAGCTGATTTCGGGTGTTTTGGGGGCCACTTCCTGCTGATTTTCCTGTAACCCAAGCCTTTGAATCATGGACCCTCCAGCCCTCCAGGCTGGCTATGGAGAGTGGTGGCGGACGTCACTTTGGCAAAAAACCTCCGGCCCTGGAGGTCCAGCAAACCCCCCCCAGCCAAAGAGGTGCCCGTTCGATATCCACTTGGGAGCTGAGGTCCAGCTTAGGAAAACCCAGACCTGAGGCGAAGGTCACCTGGCTCAGTTGTCAGTTGCCCCTAAAAGTGACTCTGCCACTCGAAATCGTCTGCCCAAAATGTGGGAAAGCGAAAGCTACGAAGCCCAAGAAAGCCGCAGAAAGTTGCAAACCACGGAAAGTTCCAAGATGCGAAAGCCCATGGGGTCAGCCCCAAGAAAAAGTTGCGCCAGGTCGGCTTCGCACGAGCCAAGCTCTTCAAGCCTTCAGCTTTCAGGGCCGGTTGGGCTCCCAGACCCCGTGGCCAGGGGACCAAAGGAGCCCAGCCCTTGGTTGACGTTGGGTTTGGGGGAGCAACAATTCTCACAACTTTTAGCAGTTAAGTGGCTGGACTTCAACCACTCAACAACCATGAGCCCCTCAAGAAAAGGTTGGAAGGAAGCAACCCGCAGGTCTGGGCTTTCCTAAGCTCGGCCCGGCAGCTCCCAACCAAATGTCCAGGAAAACAGGGCACCTCTTGTGTTGCTGATTTCAAACAGCACCTCTGGGGGGTCCTCTGGGCCCAGCGGATGTTTGGCCAAAGTTACGGTCGTGGCATTTCATGCCGCCTTCAAAGGTCCAGCAAACGTGTACTTTTTGATAGCTCAACGTGTGAGGCAATGACGAAATGAGCCATTTCTCTTGGCCGCCAGGTGAACCAAGGGAGAATCCCCAAACTGGGAGGGATTGCAGGCTGTCCCCTAACCAATCCGGGGGGGCGACGAAAGGGCCCATGTTGGACAAGAGTCGCGCTCGCGGAATAGTTGAGGAACGGCTCGGAGCACCCGGGCAAGGGCTTCCCGCACTTTGATTTTTCGAGTCTTGGGAAACTCAAATGATTCTGGAGATTTTTAGGGGTCACTCCGTCCCATTGCATTTCGAGGTGGGAATCACCACTCCCAGAGGCTCCTGGGGCTTTCACTGGAAGACCCGACCCCTCCATTAGGTGGTCGGGGGTGTCAAAACCTGCTTGTTTGAAGGCCCTAAATCAATCGGCGGAAGCCTCTGGGCTTTCAAAAAAGCCCTCCGCTGGTAAACTTGCTTTCGGGGGTGGGCCGCGTACCCCTCAGATCGCCGCAAAGCTCTCCTGGTCCGGGCACCCGCGCGCCACCCAGCAAACACTCCTGGGAATGTCATGCTTTGTCCCAGTCAAGCGGACACGGGAAAATACCGCCGTTTTTCCTGGCCGTTTGGAAGAATGTGTCTTGCTAGAAGGGAACTCCTGTTGCTTGGTTCTAAGGAGAAACCAAAAGGAAAGCCACCGTTTCGGGGGTTCCCTCATCTAGAAACCAACTTATGTGGGCTTTACACGTGAAGTTGTCAAATTACAACCGCTCGCGGAGGGCACGAACATATCAGAGTCCCCGGTGCTTGTTTTAAATGCGGGTGTTGTTTTCTCCTTCCAACGCTCTCATGGCCGAGTCCGTTTAACATGCCCTGAGACAATCGCAAAAGGCACCAGCAAATGGGTGCAACCCATTTGACGGGTGGTCTGCTTTGGGAAATTACCTTTAAACCAACCCCCCAAAAAGGCACCCCATGGATCAAACGACACACCCCATGGAAACCCAAAGCGGAGAACTTCCAGTTGAGCCTCCAGTTCAAAAAAGAACGAAACACTTTAGTCTTTACCTAGATAGCCAAGTTGCTGTGTTTTTCAGTCACTGTTGCTTGGTTGTTGGGGTAAAGTGCGTGGAGAAAAAAGAAGAAGAAACAAAACAACTGGCGATCCAGGTAGTTCAACTTGGATTCCAATTTGGCTTCCGAAGTCTTCCCAAACGGAATGCCTTGGGTTTCAGCCCGTCTGTCAAGAAGGGGAATTGGCACGGGGCGAACTCACCAAATTGTATTCGTTGGCGAAGTCATGTTTTTTGTAAAGGTTGTGACTGTTGTTGGGCCCTCCAAATGGGTTGTCGTTGAGGGCCCTTGAAGAATTGGGTGGGGTTCCATTGAAGGGTCCGGGGGTCTGCATTGCAGTTCTAAGTTAGCCGTGTGTTTTTTTGACACACAAGGCATGGCATAGTTTCATATACCCTCTTTGGCTTACATGGCCTGGTTAGCCGTGTGGACGGAAAGCAACAACGTTTTCAGACAATGAAGTTTCAGCGAATAACTTTTGGAGACAAACGGGGACCAAATTTACAACTAACTTTTGGAGACAATGGGCCGCTTTCCTAGTTTCACCTAATTTGGTTTCAGCAAACTTCCAATTCTTCCAGGGCACCATACTCAGCTGCGGTACTGCGAGATGATTTCATTCTGGGGGGATTTCTCGGATTAGTACGATCCTCCAGATTATTCCGAGGCTAACCACTGGGCATGGCTCATTTTTGGGGTCATGTCCATTCCCGCGGTCACTATCGAGCCAGAAAGCTAATTTGGTTTCAGTCTGGCTCCAACTGACCCCAAGTGCCCTCCTAGTTCCAAGTTAAGCCTTTTCGGTTTCACCTTTCGGAAAACGGGTTTGGTCTCAAAATAGGGGAACCCCAAAATGAGATTTGATATCCCTTTCTTTGAAACCAACCAAAAAGAAGGACACTCCAAAAAAGACACACCCAAATGAAAGATCCCCGCGTCAGCATTCGAAGTGTTTTCCGTTTTCCCTTCGCCATCTCCAAAGGGCGCAACAGCCCCAGTCCCGCAGTTCCCGATGATTTTTTCTTTCTTTCTGGGATGGTTAAGCCGTAGGTGCGTGTCTCTTTCTGGGTTAGGGGTCCCCCAGTTTGACACACACCATCCAGGCTCATTAAGAGGGAGCTTTTTGGTGAGGTTTTAAGAGATAGAGGCATCGCATGGATTTACGTCCAGCACCACTTCAATTTCGGCGGTTCTCATCCGGGTCATAGACGAAGCTTCTAAATGCTGCAGACATCTTCTTGGCCAGTGGGAGCAGTTCCCCTAGAGCTTGACTTTTCCCCAAAGGCACAAGCTAAATAAAACTAAACTTTTTCACACAAATGGAGGAGCCCGACACCTGTCGACCAACTCACAAAAGTAGCAGCCCGGCATGGTTTCGAATGAATTTCACGTGCCTCAGCTGACACAATTTGATGAGTTCCCTACAGAGCAGCTAATTGCTATTCAGAATCAGATGCACGAACCCTCGCTCCACACAGATTTTGGTTGGTGTTAACTCCAATACATCCAAAGAAAAACTGAATTCAGACTCGCACCCTTTGGATTTCAACCCATACCTTTGTCCGGGTCAATGGGGTGGGAAACCCGACCTGCAATGAAAAAAAATACGCGGGCCTTGGGTTTGCAGGGGTTTCGCCCTATGCGCATGAACTGTAATTCAAAAAAATAAATTTCACGGGCTTCAGCCTTGATCTTTATTCAGGGTCAATGGCCCGGACCCTGATTCCCACTAGTGTTGCAGCAGCAGAAACACCACCACCCTTCACATTTTGACCCTATTCAGCTTGGACTGCTTGCTTCCGGTTTGAAACCTGCATTTGCTGCGTGGGGACAGCCTGGTGGACTTTTTCTTTTTTTAGTAATCAGTTGAAGAGAGCCTTCTTTGGGAGCCCACGGACAGGAGTTGTTGCGCCAAGAACCCAGCAAACTGCAAAAGCATCAGCAGGAGATTGAAAGAAGGCAGGCGTGCTTGGCGAAGAAACGAAACCTCCCATTTGAGCCAGGATGCATGCCATGAGGTCAGGGTGGCAGAGACCGCAGAAAGTGAGAAGCCGCGAAATCCTGCCCACTCCTGCGAAGAGCGCCTCCAGATGGCCGCCAGGCAGCCTGCGAAACCGGCGCAATGCGGAGCTCGGAGATTCGGAGTGGTGTGGGTGGTGGCAGCCTGGCTGCCGGGTGTTGCCGTGCTTTTTGCGGATTGGGCGGCTGTGCGGCTGTGCGTGCGTGCGTGCGTGCGTGCCTGTCGTGCCTGCGTGCCTGCGTGCCTGCCTGCCTGCCTGCCTGCCTGCCTGCCTGCCAGCGTGCCGGCGTGCCTGCGTGCCTGCGTGCCTGCCCGCCTGCGTGCCGGCGTGCCTGGCGTGCCTGGCGTGCCTGCGCTCCTGCGCGCCTGCGTGCCTGCAGGCTTGCGTGCCTGCGTGCCTGCGTGCCTGCGTGCCTGCTTGCCTGCGTGCCTGCGTGCCTGCGTGCGTGGGTGCGTGCCTGCCTGCGTGCGTGCCTGCCTGCGTGCCTGCCTGCGGGCCTTCGGCATGTTCGCCGCTAGGCTTTTGCACGACTGCAGCTATGAGAGCTTGCAAAAGCTAGCAAGCGCAGAGAGAAAGCCATGTGAGCAAGGTCTGTGAGAGAGAGTGGGAGGGCTATGTGCGAACGCGAGAGTGTGACGTGTGAGAGTATGTTTGTGAGAGTGACGGGTGTGTGGCCACACTTTTTTGCTTGCTGCGTGCGAGAGGTCTATGAGGTTCGGGCAACGTTGTGTGTTGAAGTTGCTTTTTTTGAGCCGCAGCCCATACTTCAAAAAGGCGCAGCCATTCATTTCTTGACCGGTTTTAGGGGAATTCCGGGGAGTAAACTTTACATTTACTCCCTTCAAATTTACTCCCCCGCGGGGAGTAAATTTTCAAAAAAGAGTAAATCCTAAATTTAGGCGACTTCGATCTATTGGGTGCGTGCATGCGCGCCTGGGTGCCTGCTTGCGCGCCTGCGCCTGTGTGCCTGCGTGCCTGCGTGCCTGCATGCCTGCGAGCGTGCGTGCGTGCGTATATCTGAGCGGGCAGGCGGGCGGGCGGGCGGGCGGGCTTGCGGGAGTGCGTGCGTGTGTGGCTGCGTGCGTGCGTGCGTGCGGGCGGGTGGGTGGGTGGGTGGGCGGGTTGACGCGCAGAAAACCAAATTTACGGACCCTTTCTTGGTTCGGCGCGGATTCATGAAGGGTGCAAACACGATCGAGAATGCAGTCGTCTTGAAAGACCGCACGTTTGCGCTTACAGTTTCGCTATTTGTTGACAGCTCAAGTTTGTAGACATGGCTTTTAACGTCTACTTCGCATCCTCGCCAGCATTTTAGCAAAAGGCTAAGCAACGTGTTACGAAACCTTGACACCGCTTTTCAATATCTCCGAACTCTGATCACCCCGGCACAAGAGCCAAAATGAGTTGCTGCTTCGACAGTTTGAGTGACTTTGTGGGAAGGCTCAGACAGCGCTTCTTGCAAGATTGAAAACACATTGTAGTCTCCTGAAGCCCGACATGGTACCACTAGAACGCTCGCAGAAATTGCTTGAGTTGATTGGTTTCCGTTGCGCACTTCACCCCTTGAGCAAAACCCAAAGGTTGCCACAAAATTCTTCCTGCCGAGGTGCAGGGCGCCACGCCACGGCAAGCTCATCGGCCCGACGCCGCTTTTGTAGATGTCGCGGCGCTACATAACGTCGACCAATCCTCTATAGGGCTAGCCGTTCAACAGCAACCCTTGTTTGCGCCCTTGGTTTACACTGACTCCTCCCAGAAACACGTCCTGCCGCTCTCAACAGCTGCTCGGACTCTCAGAACACTGCGAGAATTGTGAGGAGCCAAGCGCTCGCCAAAGAAACAAACACCTGTCGATGTGATTCTGCGGCTGCTTCAAATCCACTCCAATCTCAATCCGAACTGGGCCCATCACAAACCACAAACTAATCTCAAACCTGTCTGTCCTGCGCTGCCTGATCTCTTCATGAAAGAAGTCTTCAGAGCATTGTCATACTCTGGCCAAGCCCTATTGCTGTGAACTGAGCAAACCAAAGCTGAACTTCATGGTTACCCACACTGCCCTGCTGAGCACGACAATGCCAAGCTCACACTGCCCTGCTGAGAACGACAATGCTTGCTTAGCCTGGCCAAAGCCCAATAGGTGCGGGTGCGGCGGGCGCGGGGAGCGTGGGGGTGTGGAGGTGTGGGGGTGTGGCGTGTGTGTGTGTGTGGGTGTGTGTGTGTGTGGGTGTGTGTGGGTGTGTGTGAGGTGTGGGGAGGTGTGGGGAGGTGTGGGGAGGTGTGGTGTGGGGAGGTGGGGAGGGAGGTGTGGGGAGGTGTGGGGAGGTGTGGTGGAGAGGTGTGGGGAGGTGTGGGGAGGTGTGGGGAGGCGTAGGGAGGTGTGGACGGGGAGGTGGGAGGTGTGGGAGTGAGAGAGTGAGTGAGCGAGTGAGTGAGCGAGTCAGATTGAGAGGGCCATGCAAGATGTTTGTCCGCTGCTGACATTGTACCGCCAATGGCGCCAGGAAGGCCAATTCCAGCATACAAAGCATAGCAACAGCGCGTGCCTCCGCGAGCACAAGCACACTGCCGGCAGCTTGGTGCCAGACCAACCCGATCCAGCTACTGCGGAAAAAGAAGACAGAGACAAACAGCTGCAGTGTGCGAACACATCAGCTAGCGGGTGCAGTGTGTGCATTTGCTTGCGCAATAATCAAGGGTTCCCCCCAAAGCTGCAGGAATCAGTGTTGCGAGCTCTGAGGCTACGTGTGGCACATTTGCGTTGCCACATGTGCCAAAGTAGCTCCCTGGATCTGATGTGCCCGATCAGCCAAGCGACATGCCAAACAGCGCTCCTGCCACGGTGCCAGCCTAGGACCCGAAAACGGCGACCTTCTCAAATCTTTAGGCACTTGGGTTGCTAGGGCTGGGGCTGCAGGAGGAAGAATTCGAAGCGGTCAAGCTTCGACAGAGGCCAGTCAAAAGTGCGCTCCTGCCAGGCATTCAAGTTAGCAGCGCTGTACATCTTCTTCACCCTCGGCGTGCGCGGAATATCGCGGAATTGAAACTAACATAGTCAACATCCAACACCGTAAGGCAAAAGATCGCATCAAGTATTGGCAATCCTGAGTTTAGTTGTGGCAATCTAAGAGTGGTGGGTGGTGGTGGCGGCGGCGGGGGCGGGGGCGGGGGCGGCGGCGGCGGGGGCGGCGGGGGGCGGCGGCGGGGGTGGTGGCGTGGTTCCGTTGTCCAAGGCAACGATGGTTTCCCAAAAGAGACATAGAAAACCAAGCCTGGATGCCATGGCGAGAAAAAAATGGATGGGGCTTATTGTAAGGCTGCTTGTTCACACCAGGCACCCTTTAGATAAGGAAGCCAAAAAGAATCCAACCTTTGGGGGCGTCCCTGGCTTAAGCTTAAACAAGCCCAGGAAATGCGTTGCAAGATGGTTTATGGGAAAGCATGCCAAACGTCTTTGAGCTTCCGTACCACAAGTCCCTGCATTTCCATGTTTGGGTGCTTGCTAACATCGCGGTAGACCTCATAGCCTTCGGGCTCTTGGTTTCTTTCAGGCAAGACCAGAAAAGGCCGTGGTTCCCCTTTCTCAGGTATCACTCAAAGGCACTCCGAAACAAAGCAGGTTGCCGGTCATCATTGGGGATCTGCCCATCTGGTTGCAGACACTCGCATGATGTCAATCCCTGTACAAGAAGGAATACTGTCGGAGTGACCGTTCACTAGGCGGAGGTTTCACAAAGAGTCTCTTCGGGCGCCGCACTAGGGGGAGCATGGACTCGAGCTGCACTCACATGTGGGGCGCAGTCCGATGAAAGGGACAGGCGGTTTTAAACATTATCTGTTCATGTTCAACCCATTTAATGTGAGGTGTTGAGAAAAAGCGTGAGAGCCCATTTGCCTCAGTCCCCTGCAAACAAAGCAATATGTCCAGTAGTGATGGAATCCCTTTAAAGCCAACATGGGCACATAAATCATATTCTTGAGCAACTGGAAAAGTTGGGCCAAAGACTTTCATTTGGGTCTTCCGCCCGTCTTTGTCGTGAGGTTACCCATAGCCATCTGACAAAGAGAACCGCCCAACAAACCACTGAGCCTTGGCCCTACACTAGACCATTGTTTGCACAAGGTGATGGCACTGGTGAATAATTCGAAGCCAAACTACTGAAAAAAAGAACTTAAGTCCATATATGGATGTGGCTCAAAATTACACAACTGGGGTTACGCAGGTTTTTGTCATTGGTTCCATTTGCCAAGGTGCCATTTTGGTACATGTTGTTGACCCACCGCCATATGTTCAACCAAACGGACCTAACAGGACACCCATGTGAGGCAAACCAAACTGAAACATAATATGCGGCTGGTTCTGACTCGCCATGTTCGTCCATGGCCCAGGGCGCGACAAGCCTTGATGTCCTTTTGGACAAGATGGATTCCGCCGGTAGACCAATAGAAACAAGCTGAAGCGAAAAGGAGCTTATGCCATGCAACCCTCCTTCCTTGACCTCGGTTTCCATTTGAAAGGAGGGGCAAACCGAAACCAATTTGGCTGGTCGGTTCATGAGTTCGCCGGGTTTTTTTCCCCCTTTTTGTCGGCTGTTCTTTTCTAACTACTAACGACAACTTGTGGCAGAATGCAAAACCTTTAGTGAGGACAGTGCGTCTGTATCTTCCCGCAGCCCTTGATCGTCCAGGCTTACGTACACCTGGCCTTCTTAAAACATCACCCCCCAAAGGAAGCTCACCTTACAGGGGCCCAAACGGGCCAAGGCAAAAATAGAGATGTCTTGATAAAGGGGACCCCAAACATGTTGGCTGTTGCTGTCCTTCCCTTTTTACGCCGCAAGAAACATCATAATCCTCAAGAAAAACTCCGTTGCTTTCTGCTCCCGTGCTAAAAGTTCAACTTTCAGTGGTTTAGTGGAAACCCCATTAGCTGGCAAAAAGCAAAAGTCGCAACATCCAGGCAAAATGCACCTAAAAACAAGGTAAATCCTTTTAAAACACAAGAAACAACATAGAATCCTCCAAAAAAAGGCACACCCAAAAAACAGGCACCGATCACTTGCGGGTGGGTTTCGAGCGCACTGATGTGATCACAGCCCGATCGAAAGCCCGAGCCTTGCCGGCGGCACTGCTCGCAGCAGGCCTGCTGGCCTTGTGCCGAGGTCGACTGGCTCGTCCTTTTTGTGGAGTTGGTACCCCTTTTCTGGGCTGCCCGTTTTCTGATCTCCCGCTAAAAGTGACAAACACTTTTGGTGGGTTCAATAGAAACTACCACTAAACCCTAAAAGCCGAAAAAGCTAAGGGGACGGCTGGGGGCCACCAAGTTAAAGGGGAACCAAAAGGAAAATCACCACTTTTTGGGAGGCATGCATACCTCCAGTATGGTTTCCTTTGGGACCTTCAACAGGAAAACCGCCATTTCCAGGCATACCTCCCGAAGAAACACGTGGGGGGGGGGGGGGAGCCACAAACAAACAGCCCACTTTGGAGACGCAGGGCGGGGATTTTGGGTGGGCACATGCCATGGTTGCCAGGCCTCGTTTGGGAAACGGCCGGGAAAGGGCTCATGGATTTGCTGGTGCCTGGAACCATGCGCTGGCGACGCGAGGCTACTTGCTTTACAAAAAAAAAGAGCGCTCTTGTTTGGTAAAAGAAAACACACAGAAACGGGGAAAAAGGCAGTCACCGACCGAAACTCCGTCTCTTTTTGGCGGATACCTTCTTGTTTGGCAGTTTTTTTGGGCCCGAGTTTGTCTATCCTTCCCGCAACATGGAAGTTTCAGCACTCGCTTTGCCAAGGGAAAGCAGTTTCCAAAAGGAGTCTGTGCACCAAACCCTGTGTGGGAGGGTCTTTGCCAAGGAAATGCAGTTTTCCAAAAGGAGTCTGTGCACCAAACCCTGTGTGGGAGGGTACTGCTTGGATCTCATGTCAATTTCGGAGGGAGTCTCCCTTCTCAAGTACAGCTACACCTGCAGATTCACTGAGCTCGCAATGTCGGTTTTCAAACATGGGGTGGCAAACCCCTAGGAAATCAATTATTTTACGGGAGTCCTTATGAACAAACCGGGGTTGAAGTTCATATGGGTGTGGCTCAAGATTAAGGAGCTAGGGTTACACAGGCTCCAGCCTTTGTTTCCATGTATCAAGGGGCCATTTTGGGTATATATTTTTTGAGCCACAGCCATATGTTCAACCAAACTATATAACCTAAAAGGACACCCATGTTATGCAAACCAAACTGAAACAGAATTTGTATAGGTTGAAATTCATCTGGGGTCCAAAAAATACCGCAGCCCCCCTCCTTCCAAGTGGCTGTCCAGCGCCAGCGCCGGCACCGGCAGCGCCCACCAGAGGCGCATCGCCGCGGAGAGGGGCGGAGGGGCGGAGGGGCGGAGAAAGCGGCGCTCGGAGGGGCGAATCGGTCTGGGGTGGGGATGGTAGCATTTGGGTGTGGGTCAAAAATAGGGTAAGCCCACAATTTGCTCTGGTGGAAACACGGACTAAAACTTGCGGCCTGGTGGCTTAATTTTGACCCATGCTCCTTTTGGTTGGTTGGGGGGTTTGGGGGCTGGTTGGGCTGGTTGGGTCTGGCTAGTTGGGTCTGGCTAGTTGGGTGGCTGGTTGGGTGGCTGGTTGGGTGGCTGGCTAGTCGGGTGGCTAGTTGGGTGGCTGGTTGGGTGGCTGGTTGGGTGGCTGGCTAGTTTGGTGGCTGGTTGGGTGGCTGGCTAGTTTGGTGGCTGGTTGGTTGCTTGGTTGCTGGTTGGTGGGTGGAATTGAGGGCTGGATGTTTGCTTTGGACAAAATTTGCAAAACCCCTGGGTTCGCTAAGCTTGAAGAAGACAACGACCGAGGGAGTGCTTTATTTGCCACTGGCTTCGTCTGGCGCCGGCACTGATAAAACGTTTGGAGCCCTCCAAAAAGGCAACCAAATGTAGTAGTATCCCTTGCTCACTTCCCAAGTTGACTGGCCAAGAAAAGCTTGAACTTTCTATTTACCACTAAAATGCTCTTTCCAAAAAGTTTAAAGTCCACCAACTCAGGAAGTGAGCTTGTCCTTGTTCAGGAGAGGCACCGCTTTGGACAGCCAACAGCCCTTGGATCGCGTGCCGGCGACCCTGTCTGCAGCCTCTTTTTTTTCGGGCAAGCTCAGGGCCGCGCGACTCGAGTTCTGCAAGGCACCCATGGTTGGAACGCCCTCAAAAATGGTTGGTGGCCACTCACCCCATCCAAGTGATGCCAATTTCTGAAATTCATCAAACGTCCTCAGGTCCTCTGTTCAGCAAACCTCCAGAAGCCACATGGCTCAGCACATGCTTCGGACCCATCAGTTGCCTTGCGATGTGTAACCAGGCACCCGTCTAGGGATATGGTGCGGAAACCAGACTGCCAAGCTGTTTGAGGTTCGAGAAAAGCGACAAGTCGCACATAGACCTCTGTGTCGTTTTGAGGAAACATAGATGGGTTTGTCTCAAAATGCGGAGACCTGCTAAATGGTGTGCTTCCTTTTGGCTTCCCTTCAAACTGACTGCAAAACTGGTGCGATTAAAAAAATGATGAGCCCCTCGGACAGGTGAAGTGCTAAGCTTCACCAGCTTCCTCTGTTTTTTCCCCAACTCTAGGAATTCAAAACCTGAAGTTTGAGGTCCAAAGGGGGTAAGCCTTTATATTCAGCGTAGGGGTCCTTGCAACCAAGACCATTTTTGACAATCTTTTCGGGTGACAAAGCAACCAGGAATTCTGGCGTCACTCATATTCTCCAGGACTTCAGTGGTCAGTACTCCCCAGACCCCCTTGCAAACAGTTCGCAGCCAGGATTACAAACCGAATATGAAGGCGGTTGACCCCGCAAGATCTCAAATGATCAGGTGTTTGGAACCAGAGGGCATCAATATTTTCCCCGCATTGCTGAGTAAGTCTTCACTCTGATGGAATAGTCATGCCCTGGCAAGTGAAGAGTGGAATGCCTGGCAAATCAGACGCCTTGAGGAGTCCCTGTAGAATTATTGCCGAACATACCCTTGAGGCGACCGCGCAAGTTTCCAGGAGTTGTTTGGCAAGAGGACTTTACCCGTTTGAAAGGGCGGCGGCTTTGCAGGTTCGACCGTAAAAAGTCAAACTCCCTTCAGGTGCAAAAGGAATCCACGCGTCAAGCCGCCACGTGAGCCATCTCTTGAAAGGAACCTCACAAATTGCGGTCTAAAGTCTCAAGGGATCCATTTTCACAAAGCCCGAGTAACATGGTCTCTTGACCAGGGACCCTTCGAGCAGTCAAGATTCGTGTCCCCAAGCGACATGGGGATTTGATGAGAACACCCCCGTTGACCAATGGCAATTTGCCCGGTTTATCCAATGTCACTTGGTTGCTGCAAGGACCCCCCCCTGCAAAAAGTCTAACTTTGGGGGGGCTTAGTCAAAAACCCCTTGATTTCCCAAAAAGCAAAAGTCTAAAGATCCAACCCAATAGCAGTCAAGTCTGTCATCCCCGGAAAATCGGGGCCGCGCTTTTCTTGGCTTCGAATCGATCTCTCGATCGGCTGTTCCCGGAATTTCCCAGACCCCCGCCTCGGGCGCAAGGGGCGGGAGGGCGCAAGCGGCGCGCCGAAGAGATGGGCATGAAAGAGGTGGGCGGCGTGGAATTTGATAGGGCTTCATACGCCTTCAGGCACAGTAGGGCCTCTTGTAGGGGAACCCTCCCCCAAAAAGGGGACCAGAGGTCAAACGGATCTACTCACGCGTCGTCGAGAGCGAGATCTGTCCAGGAATTCAAGGACGGGACAAGGGCACTGGGGGACCTGGTGTTGATTATTTTTGGCTCCGGAAGCCTTCAGGCAAAGTAAGGCCAGAGAAGGCAATTTCTTTTTGGGGGGCCTTCCTCGGCTCTTTGTCGGCCTTGTCCTTCGGCCTCAAGGGCTCGCTGGTTGGAGAGATGTCCCTCTTTGATTGGTAAGGGATCTTTTTCGGCTGGTCGGAAGGTTCAAGGTGAAACTAAAGAGCAACGGAGCCAAAACTGGGGCCAAGTCAGAAACAGGGCCCAATTCAAATATGGTGGCAAGCTCTGGGAATTAGGGAGGTGGGAGAGATCAAAGAACTTGAACATGTGTACTATATGGGGGTACTGTGCTAAGCTTCGCTATTCTTATTGAAGCTTGGCTCTAAACCCTAAACAAATGTACACTCCCGCAGGCGAACAGCCGGAAGCTCTGAGAAGGCCAATCCTGCAAATGGAACCGAGTCTTCCAACCGGGTCCTTTCAGCAGCTTCCATGGAGTCGTTCGGGCGTCCAAGGCACCGCCAAGTGAAGCACGGCAGTTGTGACCCATTTCCGGACCCATCGCAGGCGCATGCGGGCGATCAGCAAAACGCTACCCAGCGTGGGGTGTGCGGTCGCAGGGGCTCCGATGCGCTCGGTCAGCGGCCAGCGGCTGAAGCGTCTTCAACGAATAAAATCCAAATGTGCCGTGGTCCATATGGATCATGTCTCCCTGCTAGCTGGCGGGATTAAAAGGCAGCCGTTCCGTATCCAAACTTTCCTGAGAGGGAGCCTTTCGGAGCTAGATCGGAAATCTGGTTTGCATGGTAATGACGCCGGCTGGTGAACTCCAGTGTCCTAGAGGCAATTGTGTATCCGTGTCGCTCCCTGTACAGAAACCATGTTGGCAGAAAGCTTGTTACCTCCCTGGTTTATGTGAATGTCAATACTTGCTTGACATGGGTACACGAGCTTAGTACCATTGGAATATTTGTCAGTGGGACTTAACACCCTTCCCCCCAAACCACCTCTACCCACCCACTTTGGGAGAACGGTCATACTCCTAAATAATCCTCCCCGAAGCTCGAAATACTAAGACTTGGTTGGCCACCCTGCCGGGTAGGAGTTCTTGTAAAATACACCTGAACACTACCCCAAATGGTGGCTTCCTTCCGATCTCTGTGTGTTTTCGATGGCCAAGTTGGCTTGCCTTGCCGCCTGGCGAGCGTGGCGCCCCCGCGAAAAGCTCCCGGGACGAACTACGTGCCTTCAGCGTCTCGTCGAGGTGTGCTCAAGATCCTATCTCCAACTGCCACTTTATTCGGCCAAGTTAAGTTCTAAGTTTCGCCTGGGCCTTGAGAAACCTCTCTAACTCCACTTGGAACACGTTGGGAACCTAGGTTACTAACTCCACTTTCCAACTTGTCGAATCGAACAAGCAAATAAGCAGCTTCCCAACCCTATGGATTGGATCGGCCTTACTCCAAAGGACAACAAGGGTTTTGGGCGCTCAATGGGAAAGACCAATTTGGTCCCCCCCCGTTTTACTTGCGCGCCGGTCGGAAATGGGATATGGAATGATCCCGGAGGTTGCAGGTTCCAAACATTGGGCGGGATGATCCTACAGACTGCTGGGTCCCAACAGATCGAAACCCCCGCGAGATGTACCATTTTGATGACGCATCTTCGTTCAGGTCGGAATCATTCGGTCAAAAGCAATTCGTGACGCCCAACGCAATGCGCGTTCTGGGGTGATATTTCTTTTGGGGGCCTTCTCTTGCGATACTGCCTGGGTGCAATTTGTACTGAGTCAATCAGACTTTCGAAACTCCCAACCGACAAGTCGACTGTGACCTGAAAGCCGTGCAAACGAACGTGATGATGACAGGTGACCATCACTTCGCGTCAGCTCCCCTGGCGAGAAAGCCTGCGGCGCACCTTCTTAAAGCACCCTGCTTCAATCACTGAATGCTACCTCTGCGTCCATTAAAATGGCATCCTCAAATCTACCCTGTCAGTGGCTCACTTGAGTGGATTTTTCAGAAACAGTCTAACCAGTTTCTAGGTCCTCCAGTAGAGAGGTTAGAATCAGAGTACCTTTTTTCCCCCTTTTTTCTATTTTAGTAGGGTCCCGAACCCTCCCCCAAAAAAGAAACGGTAAAAGTTGGCGACTACAAGGGGACCCCTCCGAACCTGTTTGTTTACTTGAAGGTCCACACCCGGGTCACCCGAAAAGTCTGAAGTCCAGGAACTCAGGAAGTGAGGTGGCGCTGCAAGGAACCCAAAACCCCCGCCTCCCCCAAACATCCGCTTGAGAGTACAGGAGACCCACCCGGTAGGTGAAAAGAATGGGGCCCATCTTTCTGTGGAAACCCCAAAACCGTGGCTTTCCAACTTTGGGTGTCCAAAGTTCAGCACCCCAAGAAACGGTACCCACAAACCAACAAAGTACACAGAAACAGGAACTTTTCCTTCCATGGTCCCTTTGGTGACTGAGGACAACTGAAAGGGGAACGAACCCTTTGCCATTTCAGGGGCACGATTCCTACTTTTGGTTAGATTTAAGGAACACTCTCACTCACTTGCCCTGTTCGGACCTGAAAGAGAAGGTGGAACCTTGAAACATGGTAGACAAATCAGGGAAACCAAAGGGCTAAAAGTTCGGCTGTGGCCGTTGCAATTTCAGGGGCCCGATTCCTATCTTAAGAAGCACCCATGTATCCTGAGCTTGGAGGAAAGGCTTGCAGCCTGCTGGCTCACGCCCGGAGCAGAAATGAGAGCAACCTACGACTCCCAAGTTTTTGTCAGGGAACGACATCTAGATCCGCCAAACAAGGTCAGAAACTGTGTCTTTGCCACCAAAATTGGGGTGCGTCGTTTTCGGTTGGCACCCCCAAATGGATTTCGGCACCCCGTTTGGTTTATGAAAAGCAAACCCAAAAGTGGGTAGCCTCAAACAATACACACCCAATGGTCCACTTCACAAGCACAAAGACCATACATTCCCTTTGGCTCACCTTGGAACACCAATTGCGGCAGCATTTTGAGAAACTCCCGATTGAATCTGCAAAGACATAGCTTGCCCAGGAAATGCTAGGATTCCAACCAAATGATGCTGTCTTCTGAGAAGTTGGCTTAAGCAACTTCTGTGAAATGCAAGTGCGGGGTTGACAGCCTGTACAAGCTCACAGGTCCCAAAAGGCTCCTTAGTGCGACCTTCTGTGAATGGCCAAGGGGGTCCCCAAAGTGAGAAAGTAGTAGTCATGGGATGGGAATCCCGCTTTGATATCGCAGAAAGGGCGAATTATTTGTTCCATTCAGTGTGTCATTTGGCTGTGCATCAAAAATAGGCACCCAAAATGGAACCCCCATAAATAGAACGTGGGACTAAAACCTGCGGTCCTCTGGTGGTTTAATTTTGACCCATACCCATTTGTCTTGGAAGTCTGTGACTGGCATTGGCACGACCGCCACTCCTTGGAAGCAGCGGAACGTTGCCGTCGTCGCCAAATTCGGGCGGCTAGGCGAATTAAGGTGCAGGTCCAGCACATGCCCTGCGCAACCTGGCCCGTAGCACTTCTAAAACTCACTGCCATTTGCCAAAACAAGTCTGAACATTTTGTAACTCAAATGGGCGGCTCCACTGTTTTAGAATTCGGCCCCCCCCCCAAAAAAAAAAAACAGAGAGGGGAGTTTCCCTTTGGGTTTCCCTTCAAGACCGCCAAAAGTGGGGTACCGAATCTAAAAAAGACACGCCCACATGGTCTTCCCAAGCATCAAGGTCCAGGACATCGTCACAGGATCCAAGGGGTTCCTAGCGACCCTTGACTTCGAGGGCGTTCATGATGCGGCTGATGTCGCTTTGGAGAAGCTCCACTCTCTCTACCACGTCGCACCTGAGGCAGAAGCAGACGAATGGCAACGTGAGGGCCCTCCGGGTTTTGTTCTTCGGGGTTGTCAACCTCTAATCAGTTGACAAATGTCGAAGAGTGGAAAAGTTGCTGTGCGTGATTTGTTTGTATTTCTTTTTCATCAACCTCTTACAAGGGTTTTAGAGCTAGAACCAACACAGGGGGAGGTTCCTTCGGATGCAACCTCCTGGCTTCCGCCAAAAGGGCCTTGGGATTCCCAAGCCGAAAAAAACCCACGGGAGCCCAGGGTCCCGAAAGCTCACATGGACTTTGAGCCGTCTCCAAAGAGAATGTTCAACAAAAAGAGGATTCCATGTGGGTGTCTCTTTGGAGGGCTTTTGGGTGGTTTTTTATAGGAACACCAAGAGGCCAACCACATTTTGTTCTATATATATTTTTTTGGGGGGGCCCCCGAAAAAAGACGGGGACCCATTTGGTTTCAACTGGCCTTCGCAAGCGTTACTTCCCAGATCATTCGGACCCATCAAATCTTCGAATTCATATCTGAGTCATGTGAAGCCGGCGAGGTCACTGTGCATCCTCAGCTTGCATCTCCACTTGCTCCGAGAAAGCCACAAAGCGTAGCCTTAAGGACACAACGCCGTTAAAGGATCCTCCTAGCACCTTCATGGCACATACCCCAATATGAACGCTCGCCCTTCTGACTGCCCCTTTTTAGGGGACACCCTCCAAAAAGAAACAACATCAATACATAAATAGTGGCTTGCCTCTTGGTTTTCTTTTAAAACCACCAAAAAAAAAACATCAACAAAAAGACACCCAAGTTCGTTTTTGTTTGTTCTCTTTGGACATTCGGAAGCTCACATCTTCTCCCGCCGGGCGACTGAATGGTATCCACCTTCTGCTCCATGATCTGGAGTTGGCGATGCAGATCTGACTGGACTCCTCATGGAAAACCCACCCCCAAACCGAGCCACCCCGGTCCGGCGTTCTGTTCGGGGCTCCCTTTAAAAGCCACCCAAAAAGAGGGGTACCCTTAAAAAACCGACCCCTTCCCCTGGCAAATTTCACTTGGGAGTTTGGGAGAAGTGGAAGACTTAGATCATCTGCGCGTTCTCCTCGGGATAGGTTCACGATAGATGGCGGGCCTGGTTTACTCAAAAAATCAGGCTGTGCTCGCCGCCAAAGTGGCGCTGCTCTCGCTGCCAAAGTTGGGACTTTGCGATTCCCCCGACAAGAGTCGGCTCAAGCACCCGGAAAAAAAAAGAAAAAAAAAAGAACACGGGGTGTAGAACCGTGCACCTACTAAAATGGCCAATCATAGCGCTGTGGGACGCTGCTCTCGTGAAAACAAGCCCAGGCAGACACCAGCTCATCCCTGAGGATGACGCAGCCAGATTCTGGTCGAAGCTTTTACACGAACCAGGTCACACAAGACCCCGCCTCTTCAATCCAAGATGGCTCCAGGAATTGGTTTGTGGGGAGTGTAAACCACCTGACAAATCATTAAACAAAAATGAAGCATTGGCGGCTCTCTGTTTTGGACCGTGCCTTGTGCAAAGAAGCTCAAGAGGGATGATATCGAATGTACTTGCTGGTCCTCAGGGAATGAGAAATGGAATGACCCTTATAAACCATCCAACTGATAGTCTCCTTTTAATTACAAGGGAATTCCTGAATTCGTTCCATTTCTCATTCCCTGCATCTCTCGCACCGATCGCATAGAGAGAATTTGTGTGCTGGCGGTGCCCTGATTCGTACAAGAACCCTAGACTTGCGTTTCTTCGGTGGCTAGGGGATCCTGTTTCTTCAAATCGAAGTCCCAAAGATGATCAAAAGGTCCTTTACACAGGAACGTTGGTGGGGAAACCACAAAAAGACTTGATCTTTTCCAAAAGAATAGTTACCCATAGTCATTTGGGGGCTGAACAGAATGTTGATCACCCCCACATCCAGCATCAACATCACAAGGCCAGAGATGCCACACTTCCCGAGTTCAGCTTCCATCCGATCGCAGAGCAAAAACGCTTCGCCTCCTCTCGATGCAGTCCCCGCCTGTCTCTTCCGACTTGGGCTTGGAAGCGTTGTGATACATAACTCGACCTGCATGCCCGGTGGAACAGTCATCCGGGGTTTCAGCAACTCCAAATTCAGAGGGGAGGATTTGAGAGAACGCCTCCTGGCCACTTTTGCGGGTTTGTGCTTTGAGTCCAGCCACACTCGAACTTGCATGTGGCCACATGTGAGTCACAGAGATCCAGGCCCCAATAGGACACCAGTTCTCCAAACACAAACCTGGCAGGCACTAGCTTGGCTCTTGCCCAATTCTTGTCAATCAGCGAGCTCAGTGGCGATCGCCCAAGGGCAGCTGCCAGAATGTGTCTGACGTCCAAGGCAAGCCAAAAGGGCCAGTCCCAGAGTGTGCAGCGAAGCACTAACAAACGCTCAAACTAACCTCCATGCACACCCATGTGTGCAAAGAAGGATTCAACTGTTATAGGGGGGGGTGCTCCCCATGGCGATACCAGATGTACACTTCCGCGCGCGACAAGCACTCCGGTCCTCTCACAATACCAAGGCGTGTATCAGTCCCATGGTTCACCCGGGGAAGACAACAGAAATACTCGTGGGCACCTTGAGCATAAAAATACACAATTGGCCCAAAGTCAGCGAGCGCGTCAAAAGCTTCGATCCGGTCGATTCCCTTTTGGGTTTTCATTCCAGCTTCAGTTTTTCCATCGACTCCAAGGGCCCCCAGTAGTTCCGCTTGACACATCACCCCCAAAGGGACACACACTGTTCATGAGCCAAGCAGGTGATCTTTAAAAACCGCCAACAAGGGCGGCGAAATACGGGGGGAGATGTCCCAAAAGTATCACATAAGCGGTTGGAGAAGCCCCGAGTGATCAACCACAACGCCTGATTCCCAGGACTCTTCTCACTGAGGCGAAAAGCAATTCGCTGAAGCATCCAGGTGATCTTTAAAACCACCAAAAAGGGAAAATAACTAAATAACCCTTTGCCCCCGAAATAACCACCCCCCCCCCCCCCAAAAAAAAAACAAAAAAAATATTCCAAGGACGTTGTTTGGTTGTTCCTGAAGCTTCAGCCCCCCCCCCTCCAAAACGAAATTCCAAGGGCTTCTTTGGAACCTATTCCTGAAGCTTCAGCCGGCTGGGGCGCCCGGCAGAGCTTCAGGATGTCCGAGCACTGCTTCACCAGGCGCGACAGCTCCAGGGGCTTGTCGCTGGTGGAGGCTCGGAGCACCCCTGGAAGACTCGCTCGTGCGCTTGCTCCCATGGAAAAAACCCGGGAGACTTGGCGTTGTTGGAAGACTCGAGATTCATTTGCTCCCATGGAAAAACCCGAAAAAGCTCGGCGTTACACTCCCCCAGCGATTCCATGGAAGCTCCCGAACGGACGTTCTTGGAAGACTTGGTTCCACTTGCAGGATTTGCCTTCTGGGAGCTTCCGGCTGTTAGTTTGAGGGAGTGTAAAAACCGTGGCTTTCAACTTGCGAAAAGTGAACGAAGACCGTCCAAAAAGGCAACAGGTGAAAAAAGAGGAAAACAGCGATCCGCCAGGGTCTGTTTAAAATCTCTGAATTGCAAGCAAACCAACCATAGTCGACCACAGAACCATGGTTTTCATGCGGGTAAGTAGCGGGTGTCCTTGTTCCCTTGCAATTGGGGCGTATCCACCGGGAGGAAAGAAAATTGCTCCTGGTTCTGTCAAGAGCCTTGGCGAAGGAAGGTAGTGATCCAAGGGCTTTGAGAACCTTTGTGGGGGAAGCACTGGACAAAGTCCATTGCGCACCACCTCAGAAACCTGGAATGATCCGAATGTCCTGCAAAATACCAACAAACAATGGGTTTCAACCATGGTTTCAACGTGCAGGAATTCGTCCATCCACAGTAGGGGGTGTCTCTCCTCACCTTGCAGATCTTGTTGAAACCAAGCGTGGCTACCTGGGTGTCGAATTCGCAAAGTAGTAAGTGCTTTGTACCTCAGGCTAGAACTTACTTACAGCTGGGCTAACTCCACTGGGACCTACAAGTAGGTTATAACCTACCCTCGCAAAAACAAGCATGGAGCCACAGGTGTTCTTTTCAGGGCGACCGCAGATTCCGCGGGTTTTTGCGACGCCGTAGGCTACGAACCACTTACGAAGGCCCGGCGAATCGAAGACGCAGGCCCGTGCTTGCCTTCTACCCTTCCCACAAACGTGGAGGCTACTGAGGGTCAAGTGAGCCGAAACATGACTTTCAGGGCTCATGAACTCATCCGCAACAGCATCCTGACACTTCCATTGCACTGAGTAGCTTACTTGAACGCGTCTGCTTATCTCATTTTGTCCGTCTCTAAGCTTCTCTATAATTTGCTGCTGGTTTCCCAGCGTTCAAACACGCAGTTCAGCAGCCTGACCGGAATAGATCAGTCGGATGACAAACTCCACAGGATTGCAGCTGCATCACAATATGCGCCTTCGGATATGATACATCCATGTGCTTAAGTCATAGGGGAAAAATGTACATTACTAACAGATTCCCGTTAAAACCAACAGCGGAAATAAAACATATTATTGAGCAAATGGAAGGATATGTGTTCCTAGGCATTATGCGGGTGTCTTTGTTTGAGGGTACCATGTTCGATTTACAGGGTGTGGGCTCTTGAATGAAGTAGGGGCTTACGAATCAGGATTCCACACAGACCCTTTCTCAGTTCAAATCCCTGGCTGCTGAAGGAAGTTTCTAGTTCCTCCTAATCATATGGGTTTGTCTCAAAAAGGTTAGGGGGCAACTCCACTCAAGCCTTACAAAGGAAAAATGGAATAAATAAAGATATTTCTTATGTCCAAATCCCCCTGCTTGAATATTGGACACTTGGCTTCCATGTTGCTTTCGGGTTGGCTGCAATTTACACTCCTGTACGTGGCTGGTTCCCCGCATTCAAGAAAAGAAACAAACTGCAAAATGCCCGCCAGTGGATTGGTCCGTCGTCCCCCACTTCTTGACCACAAACACGACCCCAGAAAAACACCAGCCATGGGTGAAGTAACCTACCTTTCGAACCGCTTGTAAGGTTCCAATTATCCCCCCAAAAAGTAGTAAACCACGTTGTTTGTTGCAGCCCCCAAAAATGACCAGAACCTTAAGAAAAAAAAGCCTAAACCATGCCAACAGTGAAGTGAAGTAACCTTATTTGACCCCATGGGTCCGGCGGTCCCGGTGTCCCTGATTTTACGGGGAATCAGACCACTTTTGGAGCCAAAACCATCCCCCCAAATGAATCAGCAGGTTGTTAAAGGCGATTTAGTCTCCAATGCCTTCTTCGAAAAGCACCCGCCATGAGTGAAGTAACCTACTTCTCAGACCTTGGCATGTTCCGCCGACCAGCCTTCGCAGAACTCCTCGGTGTCCAAGGATCCGCCCCCGTCATAGTCCAACATCTGGAAGAGGCCCTCGATGTCCTGCCGGCGTCCAGGCGGCCAATCCGAAGCCGAGTTCGGCGCTTTTTGGCGGGTGAGTCGAGTGCTCAAACCCGGTTTAAGGGTTTAAGGGTTTTGACCCAGGTCCCGGGCTTGATTCCGGTTGTTGGCGGTTGCGAAATGTTCCGTGGAGTGGTCAAACCCGACGTTTGGGGTGGGGGGGCAGGGGGGGTTGGGCAGGATTGAGGGCAAGGGACACCAAAAGAAAAAGGGGAAGCCCGAATTGTTTGTGGCTTCAGCCAACAGCAGGCTGGTCTTTCTCACATGGTGTGGATGAAACAAAGGCTCCACATCATTTCAACGTCGGCTACAATGGTTATCGTAGTTAAATATATACATATATATAGTGGTTGTAGTGGTGAGGGATATGCTTATGTGGGGTCTTCAAACAAATCATTTGATCGTGACATGGGCTTGGGCCAAGCAAACACATGGCCGAAAGGTTGGGGACGGAAGCGGGTCTGTCTTTGCACGGTGCCCTGAGGCGAGTTTTTTTTGGGGGGGGGGGGCAAAGGAAACGGAACGTCGCCGTTTCTGGGGTCATTTTGTTGACAGTTTCTCGGGGTTGTTTTCCAGCCAGATCTTGGCTGGTGGTTTCCTTGGCTCCCTTTCACCCACCACTGAGTGCCTCGTAAAAAACCATGGGGCCAGTGGTGTCCCCCTTTTCATTGCCTAGCCTTCACATAAAAGCCCTTCGGGGAAGATTTCGGATAGAAGGCCTGCAGCTTAAGACCCCTCAAGGGGGACTCCCCCCCCGCGGGCATGGGCCCGGCATGTTTTTTTCTTGGCCGGGTGTCCTTTTGGGCTTGGCTTTGAAGGGAAACCACGGTGAAACCACCATGTTTTGAAAAGACACACCCATATGTTCATGTTTGGGATGATGTAGAGATGACATGTGACTCAATATTGCAAGGGAACAAGTTGGAAACAGATTCTATCGTTTACAAAACACTTACCATGTTGTTTTCTGCATCATTGGCTCACTACAACCACTACAACAATTGTAACCACCACAACTGTTTGAACTACTACAACTACAACTACTACGTACAACCATTCTAGCCACTGCAACAAATGGAAATTCGCCTCGGCCCCAAAGGGGCCAAGGGCGCTCAGATCTCTTCTCCAAAGAGAATCTTCGCTTTTCCCCTCCCCCAACCCCCTCCCACCAAAATTTTGCCGGCCCGCCCCCCCCCCCCCCACCCATGTCGGCTGGCCCAAAATCCTGTCCGGCGGGCCTTGAAATTTTCGGCTTTATGGGTCCACGAAAATTGCTTTTTTGTCCTGAAAAGCATGACCTCCTCAGGCCCAGTCCCTCAGCCCGCCTGCTGGCGTGTCTTACGTGTCTGCGACTGGCCTCAGGCCCAGCCCAGCCAGCAACTCGCCACCCAGCCTCAGGCCCAAGTGTGTATGAAACAGGCCTTGCCCATCCAGCAACCCACCCAAGCACAGCTCAGCCCAGCAGCGTAGTCCGGCTTCGCAGCCTCGTGGCTGAGACAGCAGGCTCAGCCCAGCGTGCCAGGTCAGGTTTGTCTAACGTGTCTGAGACTGGCCTCAGGCCAACGACCAGTCTCACGTGTCTGAGACTGGTCTCAAGCTACGCCAGCTACTAAGCCTGTCTGACGTGCCCCATCCGGCTGCCCAAGCAGCTCAGCCCAGGCTGGCCAGGCCTTGACCTCCTGCTCCAGCCAGCAACTCGCTACCCAGCGTCAGGCCCAAGTGTGTATGAGACAGGCCTTGCGCATCCAGCGACCCGCCCAAGCACAGCTCAGCCCAGCCCGCCCAGCCGAAGTTCCAGGCGCAACCAACAGCGTAGTCCGGCTGCCCAGCAGCCAGCAACTGAGACTAGCTTCAGGCCCAGCCCAACCAGCAACCCGCCTAAGCAAACCTCACCCAAGCCCACCCTGTTTCAGACTCGCAGGCCTCAGCCTATCTAGCGCCGAGACTGGGCCTCACCAGCCTGGGCTCGGCTAGCGTCCAGCCCAGCCCAGTCCGCCTGCTGGCCAGGCCTGTCTGACGTGTCTGAAACTGGCCTCAGGCCCAGCCCAGCCATAGCCCAGCCCCCTCAGTGCGGCTGCCCAGCCCGCCGTAAACTAGCTTCAGGCCCAGCTCAACCAACAACCGCGGTCACAAGCTTTCAGTAGGATTCGGACCTTCCCAACACTGGATTTCGGTGTTCCTGACCCTTCCCTCAAACTAGGCTGGGCCGAGGCGGGCAACGCGAAGCGTTTACAATAACAAATACTGCTTGTTCAACAGAAAAAAGATAAACACGCACCCAATGGGTGGACTTTTAGTAAAGTCTAAAAACAAGAACACACCAAAATGGAAAGAAAGGGACAGAACAGATACTTGTGATCAACAAACATTGCTTGCTTAAAAAAGGAGACGCGAAAGCCAAAAAAAAACACAAACAACCAAAACAAAAAAAGACGGTTTCGCCCCCCCCACGGCCGGCGACATCTTGTTGTTCGATGGTTTTCGGCTTCGGCGACCTTCGCCCGTTCCTCGGTGGCCGCCACCTCTTGGAGCTGCTCCCGGACCTCCTCCGGCGCCGAGCGCAGCTCCTCCAGCGTCAGCTCCCCTGGCGAAGCCGCCGCAAGGCGTCGCCGTTGGTTGGGGGTCGAGGGGCGAGAAAAAGGCCGGCGGGGCCGCGGGGGGGGAGGGTAGAGAAATGAGAAGTAATAAAGAAAGTAAAGGAAAGAAAGTAAAGTGGGCCTCTGGTTGTATTTGAGTAAAGAAAGAAAGAAAGAAAGAAAGAAAGAAAGAAAGAAAGAAAGACATGGCATGAATAACAAGATAAGTAAATCGAATACAAGAACGATATATCAAACATAAATGTACACATATTTATATGTGTGTAAGTATGAACGTCTAAACTAGGGAAAAAGGACCCCCAAGACGGCGGAAAGCTGTTCTGCTTGCCCGTTCCAACCTTTGAAAGGGCCTGAAAAAGTTCCGCCGGAGCCCGATTCAGAGCTTGTGGGGGGGCATGGGAAGGTGGCCCGACTTTTGTGTCAACTGGTTGGCCCCGAAACGAAAAAGCCACCCTTTGGGAATGTTGTTTTTTGAGGGCAATCCATTTGCGGTTTGGTTCTCAGGACGAATCAAAAGGACACCCATTTTGGGGGTGCCGTCACGATTGGCTGCGATTCCTCTCCTTGGTATGGCTCTGAATCAGTATATAAGGGAAGGTGTCCTGTTCAAACCACTCCACCCACCCACCCACCCACCCACTCCCCGCGCTATTTGCTTGCTTGTTTGTGGGTTTCCATTACTTGTTGCTTGATCCATTGGTTTGCCAACTTATCTCTCTGCTAATTGATTTACGTACTCGGTCCCTTCAACACCAACGATTACATATATGTATCTACGTATATATATATATACATATATATATATATACAGACAGAGAGAGAGGGAGAAAAGAGAGAGAGAGAGAGAGAGAGAGAGAGAGAGTGACCGCAAAGTTAGAACGTGCAACTGCCGCCACACTCAGAAAATTAAGCCTGCCAGAATCGGACGCGAATATGGAGGCCAATGTGGAAGCGATCATGTGTGAACTTTTTCACGAGGTGCCTCCCAATTGATCCTGACGCGTGATCTTGGAGTCATCCTTTGCAGGTGCCTCTCAAAATTCACCCAAATTCTGTGCGCCAGGCAGCCAAAGAGCTGACACCAGAAAAGGCGGGATCGGTTTTTGTACTGGAATTGCACTGGGAAATTACCCCCACGTGGGTCTGCCTTTCTGGAAAAGAAACCCTTGGTTTGGTTGGTGCTAAAGGGAAACCAAGTTTTGGGGGCACGCCTATTTGGCTGCTTCTTCGCTTTGAAGACGCGTTTTTTCAAACGAGACAATGGTGTTCCGATACTCCTGCGTTGTCAAACTCCACGCAGTATAGTATCTGGGGCCATGTCCGGAAATGGTTCCTTTTGTCCCTTTGTTTGGGGACTACCAAATTCTGCGTGGATGTTGGCAGCTATCTAAGATTGGATTCGAGTTTCTTTTGGAATAAGGTGCAGGTGGTCCTGGAAAGCAGGGATGCTGGTGGGAACTCATTGCGGCAGAGCCGGAACTTGCGGTCATGATCATGGTTTGATCCTGGCAAATGGTCAATCTCCATCCATGGTAAAATGTATGAACCACCTCATGCTGTTTGAACCTCAAACGAAGGATCCTCAAACTGATCGGCTTCACTGGCCGAAGTGCAAGCATAATGTTGACCCCAATTTTTCATCAACCAACCATTTATTAACAGGGGTCCCGGTGTCCCATTCTGAGTTTAGTGGTTGGAATCAGACCACTTTTGGAGAGGAACGCCCCCTGTTAATAAACTGGTTGGTTGATTCATATGGGGGTCAACATTAATGCTCAGCAATGCAAACCAAACGTGGAAAGCACACAAAAGCCAGGAGTTGCATCTGCCTTTGCGTCATTTTCTGTGTGAAAGCTTTGTGTATTCTCAGCGACCAAGCCACGCTTGTTTGGAGCTTGTGCGACCGGCTGGAAAAAGTAAAAGCTGGGCGAGGGGAGAAGGGGGGAAATTCGCATTGCAGCTTGCCTCATTGCCAGTTAGAAGAATGAGGCAAAACAGACGTGCCATGGGGCAAACACATGCCTCACTCGGTTGATTGCCAAGTTCGCGTCTGAGAAACAGTGCCGCAAACCAACCAAGCGGTGCAAATCAATCAAACCTTGAGCATTGACCCGGCCGCGTTTGCGAGCTGTTTCTACCTCAGTGTTTGCCCCCGACTCAACACGACATACTAAAGTATGATTTACACTTGGTGCAGTTTGATGAACCTTAGTGTGCAGAATGTTGTCATTTGATAGGGCCCAGGTTTCCCAGAGGTTTCGGATTTGACCCCTCGGGTACACCAGAGTAACATGTTCGACATCCCGAGCTGTGTTTTTTGGGGCGGTTGCATATGGGGGAAAAACACACACACAAAAAAAAAAAAAACATCACACACACACACACAAAAAAAATGTCACGCTGAGATTGCGCCCCTGAACGTGGGCAACACTCGAAGAGACCCCGTCTGCAGCTGCCTCGTGGCATTATTTGACTTTCTCCCTTTCTTTGGGGCTCCTTTATGGGGGTTGCACCCACGAAAATCCAGGAGAGTCTCAAAGAGGGGTGTCTCCCTGAAGAATCCAGGGGGGTCTCCCTATGACACTCCTCCGAAAAGGAAAAAGGAGAAAAAAAACTGTTTTCTTGAGGGGTCTCTCTCTTTTGTTGACGGCACCCTTTGGGTTTGATTTTGAAGGGCAACGAAAGGGCAACCGTCCACTTTGGGGATCTGATTAGACCATCCAAGGGCCCGCCTGAGCCGTCGCTGTCCAGCTCCAGGAACATGATCTTCAGGCGCTCGAGCCTGAGATTGGAGTTGCTACTCCCAGAAGTTCTGGCGTTTAATGGGAAATCAAAAGGAACAGCGTACGCTTTTGGTGGTTTTTTGTTTTCGGACAAGCAAAACAAATAGAACATTGCTAAAGGGTACCCCCTTTTTTGGTGGTTTTGTTGTTTTCGGGAAATCAAAAAGGACAACATGGAAAAGCAAAAAGCATCTCATCTCTTTTCGAGGGTACCGCTTTGTGGTTCTTAATGGGAAATCAAATGCAAAAAACAAGTCATTGCACAAGGCTCCCTAAGACAAAACACACCCGAGAACTCGGGGCTCGGAGCCCTCATCGTGGAAATCGAGCTAAACAGAAGCTGCCCCAGAAGAAAAAAACATCGAGTCTGACTTTTTTGGCTGGGTGGCCCTTATCAGCTCGCCAGGGTGTCAAAAAATGGGGGAAATCAAGAAAACATAAACAAGTAAAGCAACACATGGAGTCGGCCAAGCTTACTTTGTTTATGAGCGCCCGGAAGGAATCACGCTGCCAATGAATTCGAAGCCTGAAATACGTCAAGGCGAGCTGCCCAAGAACCAGGTGACCTGGTTGTGGAAAGGCCGTCAAGGAGAGGGCGGATTCATGTTGGAAGCCTTTGGTACGATGGCTTCCTCCTTAAGCATTCGCCTCGTTATTTGGTCTCTGCCACCCAGCCGAATGGCCCAAATGGACACCCAGGATGAGTGCTGTAAGCTCTATGCCGTGGCAGTTCTTATGTCTCAGCCCTCGCGCCCCGCGGGTCTGTATTCTCGCCTTGCAACTTCACCTCTCCGAACAGTGGCGGCTCGAACCAGGTTTTTTCAATCAATCCTCTGACCCAGAAGTGCTGCTACATAGATATCTACATCCGTTTGTTTTGGTTTGGGGAGGAACACACAAGATAATAACGCACCTTCCCCATTCTTTCCAGGGATCCTTCTTTTCAGGAAACCCTCAAAACCCCAGGGGAAACAGCCGGCTATTGAAAAGAACGACGGTTGAAAAGAATGGACAAGGAATCAACCGTTGGAAAAAGTTAGACTTCTTCCCCTGGCACCTGCTTACAAGTTCCTGCGGGTGAGCCACTGCTTCCGCTTCTGCACGGCTTCGTAGGCACGCTTCACCTGAGAGCGAGTAGCGGGGGGGGGGGGCGTTGTCACGGGGTCCCCTAAAATGGCTGGCTGCCTATTTGTGTCCCTTTAACTTGGTTGCTGTTGACCCCCCTGCAAAAGGTTTAACTTGTTGGGGGTTTAGTAGATAACACCTTTGTTTCCCAAAAAGTCAAGTCTAAAGACCCAACCCAATAGCAGTCAAGTTAAATACCAAGCGAAAAACGTCCACCATTTCCAGAAGAACAGAAATTCTACCAACTTGAGGCGTTATGAGGCCACCACAGGAGCAGCTGTTTGCCGAATGGCCAAACAAGGCCTGCGAGGCGTGAATGGGAACAAACAGCCAAATACAAGACAGTTGAGGAAGCTCCAAAGTCCCGTGTTAGCATGGTCACTTGAAAAAAAGAAAGAACAATTTTGGCCCGAGCTATTTCCCCACACCCCGGGAATGCTAAGCATAGCTTAGGTAGGACAACTCCGGCAGTGCTTTGGTGACAAAGCATTTAGTTAAATGAGGCATAACCCTTATCTACCCGAACCGGTTTCGAGCAAGCGGCTCAAATGTTGCAACCATCCATTTGCTTAATTCTCCTGGGAAAACATAAAATACATGTCCAGTAGTGATAGATTCCCCTTAAAGCTGGGGGGAGATAAGAAATATCTCTAAGCAAATGGAAGTAACCTTCCAGACCCTCCGAATGTTGCAACCAACCTTGGCTTCTCTTTCGCATTCCGAGGCTCGTCTTTGTCTTCGCTGGCCTGGTCCAGTGCAGAGTTCACCATGACAGCGGTGACCAGGTTCATCAGCGAGATCCTGAAATCGCTCTGGAAAGAACATACCCAGCACCACCAGGGACCGCAGTTTAGACTTACCAGAGTTCCATGGGTACCTATTTTTGACCCACACCCATTTGGTGGCTTGGTTTGGTGGTTTGGTGGTTTGGAACATAGGGCTGGCTTCCCTTGTACCAAAAGGATTCCACAAAAAGGCAGACCCCCAGAGGGAGGGACTTGCGCATGGTGAAAGTAAGTAACGGCGATGATCGATGATTAAACCAACATGTACCAAAACATCCACCGCATTCGGGCGTGGCGCGCCATGATCAGGATGACCGTCATGAAGTAGGACAGCCTCAGCTCAGATCTGGTCTTCGCTTGCTTTGCCCCATGAAAAAGGGTTTTTTTAGATCCGAGTCACCCAATTGCCCTTGCTCCTTGCGGAATCAATCCCTGCAACACTGAAATGGGTGTGTCTCTTTTCTGGGGCTCGGTACCCCTTTTTGGCAGGTGTTCAAGGGACACCAAACGGAAACACCCCAGTTCCGGGGGTGTCCCTGGAAAAAAAAAAAAAACAACTCACCCAAACAGGGATCCTTACATGATACACCTGCACATTGCCTTGCACATGGTGGTTTCCGTTTATTTTGGTGTTGAAAAAGCAACATGTTTCAAATGGTTGCAAAATGGAGATCTTTTAAGGAGCCCTGCCAAATGGGGCCTTCTCAAAATAGTTGTCCCCCTCTGGTTGGTTTCCTTTCGGCGACACCAACCAAACCCCGAACTTCAGTGCATTGCCGTGGGAATTGCCTCTCAGGTTGCTCGCTTGATTTTGAAGGGGCCCCCCTCCAAGAGAAGTTGCAAGGTCTTGCAACCCACTCGGGAAACAGGGGATCCAAGAGAACTCCATGGGTATTGTCATAGAGATTTTGGATCCCCATACATTTTGTGTTCCTAAGATATCCTTTTAAACCCAGCCCAAAGAGAGGTACCAAGCCCCAAACAAAAGAACAGAGCCATATACTCAAGGGGCGCACCCAAAGGAGCAAACGAGTTGTCTTCAAATGCTGCAATGAGTCCGCCAAGATGGTCAAAAGATAATATTCTAGAGGTTGATTCTCCATTCTTTTCAGCCATCGTTCTTTTCAAAAAACCAGCCGGTGTTTGGTGGTTTTCTAGAAAGAAGGATCCTGGAAAGAATTGGGAAGTTACCCCTAGAAATATAGGCCTTACTATAACCTGTCTAAAGCCGCAGGTAGTAGAACCACCTACCACCCTGTAGACTACCTCTGCCCCCGCCAAGATACACTATAGTGGAAAATATCGAGTTTGCTCGGCATTTGGACCCCTTCTTTTCTTCTGGTTGAAAAGCCAACGAGTCTAGTGGACCGCTACTTTCAGAACCCCCCCAGAGAAGGATACAAACCTACGTGGTCTTCCCTTTGGTTTCCCGTGAAAAGACAGAGAGAGAGAGAGAGAGAGAGATAGAGAGGGAGAGAAAGAGAGAGACAGAGAGAGAAAAAAGAAAAAAACAAAGCGAGCGAGAGTGAGCGCCCATTTTTTGGCACCCTCCAACTTGCGCTAAAATTATCGGGGCGCACTTTCCGGTTTCGCTTTGAAAGCTGAGAACTACCCTCCCTCCAAGCCGACAGGAACCTGTGGGGACGACCATGGGCCTTCCTTTGAGGGAAGCTCCAGTCCGCTTCCACGAATCTTGGAAAGAGGGTAAGGGTACCCCGCACGCTTCAGAAAACAATTTAGGCTTCAACCCCCACGAAAAGAATGGCGGAACCAACTTGGAAGAATGAAACTCCTTCAGGTAAATCATGGCGACTAGCTTAAGCCCCTTTTGCTTTCATGGTGGGTTGAACCTCAAGGCACACACACACAAAAAAAAAATGCGGCGCTCGTCCGAGCAGGTCGATTTTCCCCCACAAGCGGCAGCACGGGGTTGTGGGTGATCAATGGCCGGTACACCGCTTCCACGGAGTCCAAGGTGAAACACTGGAAGAGCGTCAGCATGGCCTGAGCACGCCCTTCACTCCAATAAATCAGGCGCTTGATTTTTTGGGGTATGTCTCAACATGGCGGGGAACCCTTGTGGTGTCCTTTTCAACCAAGCCTTTTGTTTAGGGTATCCTAATAAAAAGACAGACCCATCTGGCAGATTCACTTGGGCTCGCCCAAAAAGCCCTCGTAGAGGAAGCTCCTTGAAGGCTGGAAGGTCAAGTCCCACCAGTCCATCACCCAGGGGTTGACCGGTCAGAAGGTCTCGAGTCGATACTCCCAGAGTAGAAGTCGGAACCCACCAAAACCTTTGTGAGCACATTAAGGGGGTTGACTCCCGCTCTACCCTCTTGAAAAACAAAACATGAAGGGTTCTGGGACCCTGTCTTCAACAAGAACTAGAGCTTGATCCCAGTCATGTGGGTCTGAATTTTAGTCAGGGACCCTTTGGACACCATTTAAGGTGGGGATCCATGTGCACCAACCACTTTGGAGGGGGTTCCCTGTTCACACTCATGGTCAAATAGGGGCCCCCAAAAAAGTATCTGGCGTTCTGTTGGTAGTCCTCTTGAAACCAACCTGAAAAGGGCTGAAAAAACACGCCCAACTCCTTTTTCGATGGGGGAACCGAGTGTTCCAACCAAAAAAAAATCATCGCCACGGAACTCTCTGAGAGGTGCTCTCTTGCGGACCCAAACAACGCCTCAGGGATTGAGAGTTCTTGGCCATTTGGCTGCGGGTCAAAAAATGGGTACCCAAAATTCAAGCCTGCAACCAAAACGAGGCTTCCCTAAAAGCTGGTGGGTTTTTTAGGGTTCCATGTTGTTCCGAGAGGAGTGTAAACCCTTGGTTTGTTGTACCCTCTTCCCATGGACTTTTTTCAGGAGGGTTTGGACAACTACCTTGCAAAAGGTTCCTTGTCCACATCCATTTGGAAAAGAGGTACAGAGGTACAGACAGGGTACAAATTCAACCTGTTCGGGATTGGCCAAAACAAAATCTCAAATGGCTGTGGGTCAAAATTAAACAACCTGAATCTGCTCTACCATCCTTACAGTAGTGTTGCCAACCCCAAGAACTTTGTCACATTTAGTTCGCGCTAACCCGGCCGCAATCATCGTCATCATCATCATCATCATCCTCATCATCATCATCATCATCATCATCATCATCATCATCATCATCCTCATCCTCATCCTCATCCTCATCCTCATCCTCATCCTCATCCTCATCCTCATCCATCATCATCATCATCATCATCATCATCATCATCATCATCATCATCATCATCGGCAGCGGCAGCGGCAGCGGCAGCGGCAGCGGCAGCGGCAGCGGCAGCGGCAGCGGCAGCGGCCGCAGCGGCAGCAGCAGCAGCAGCACCAACAGCACCAACAGCAGCAGCAGCAGCAGCAGCAGCAGCAGCCGCAGGAAAAATTATCAGCACCAGCAGTAGCAACGGCAACATCATCATTCTCATCAGCGTCATCAGCAGTCGTAGCATAACCAGCGGCAGCATCAGCATCGTTGCCGTGGTCACCCAAGAAGCCGGAGCCCTGTATGGTGGTATGCACGACAAAAATCTCGCGTGCATGAGGTGGCTAAAGTCTACGAACATACACATGTGTGTCTGAGCTTGTTTATGGGCCTCTTTGTTGATGCATTCAAATATGTTGGTGTATGTATCTCTTTTATTTGATGTTTGTGTAGACATGTGCATATTATATATATATATATATATATGGATACATGTATATATATATATATATATGGTCCAGCCCCCAACCCCCCCCCCCCCCATTCCCCCCCGCCGCAATCCCCCCCTCCCCCCTGTGGCATGGTGGGTGGGCTGGTTGGGAACTCTGGAAGATTGGTTGGGATGCGTTTTGCCTGCCCGCCCTGGGGAGTGGTTTTAGGGCTTGCTTGCGTTTGTTTTGGGCGGCGTGCTTGCTTATGAAAGGAAGTTTAGAAGGAACTGACGTGGTACGGACACTAATTGAAGGCTATCTCTCTGACAAAAGACAAAAGAAGAATCAGCACGCATGAAAAATGCGTGAGCGGGTGGCAGGGAATGGACATATCCAAAAAGTGCGGAGCAAGCCCGAAGCACACAGCGGTCCAGTCCAGGGCACCAAAAAGTGCGGCCGGGGCTCTGGGGAGGCGGGTAGGAGGGCGGAGGACGGGATCATATATACACAGCACATGAAATACGTATATGGCTGTGGCTTCAAAAACCGGTACCAAAATGGAACCCTTGTAAGTGGAAACGTGGACCAAAACCTGCGTAACCCCTCCTGTTTAATTTTGAGCCACCCCCATGTGGTTTGGTTAACGTTTAAACAACACGTGCTAAGTCAGAACGCCTCAAACCTTTTCCTCCGAACCTCGCGCTTTCGCCCGCCGGGGCGCGTCGATGAAGTTCTCAAAGTTCGCGGAGACCGCGACGTTGTAGGGGTGGTCTGAGGCCAAGTTCTGGTCCAAGTTGATGGTTTCCTGGGATCCGAAAACGGGCGAATGGCCTCTCCAAGTCTTAGCAAACACTCGGCTCTCTGCACCACTCCAAGTCTTTGTAGAAACGAGGTTTCTCGAAATATACCCCCCCCCCGCCCCGCAATCTCTCGAAGGGTAAACCAAAAAGGAAACCACCAATCTTTAAATCCAAAACAGGGTTCCGGAATTGGGTCCAAGGCTCTAAAGGACTGTTGAGAGAGGACGACTGGCACGACACGCTGTGCCGGGACTTCCGGTAGCAAAAACTTGGGTCTTTGCAACCCCACTAAATATGAACAGATCCAAAAACCGGAAACTATTTTTTTGTCAGGATGGAGCACCTCATCGCACCTCACTTCCCGACGTGGGAAGATTGGGTAAAACGGACCACGCGTGGGTTTCGGGCGAAAACGGTCCGTTTGTTTTGGTTCTCGTCCAGTTGTCCAAAGGCTAGCTTCTGATCCGTGTTGATGGCTTTCTCTGCAACAAGGCTGTCATACACGGTTGGGATTGTCATAAGAACGGTGCACCACCCCATGAGAGTTGGAGGTAGGCTTGGTGGATCCTTTGGTGTCCTCGTCGTTTTTGTCCATTCTGGAAGGCAGCAAGCTCTCGTCTTTTCGGAAGGGAGAAAGGAGCTGGCAAGCAATGGGCCCCAACTGCTCCTGCGTGGGTCCAGGTTGGGTTCCTCGACCTTTTCGGCCGGGAGGTGCTTGCTGGGGGCCTGCTTAGACGCGACCATGATGCCAAAGGAGGGGCATGAATGTGGCTGGAGCGTGCTCCATGGCGAATCTCCATGGGCCAAGTCATCGGTCTCCTGCTCATCGGTCCATCGGCTCGTGTCGGAGATAGGTCCGGTTCCGCTGGCTTTTAGCTTGGTTGTCAAAAAAAAGGTACCAGGGGAACCCCAGTTGAGATGAGGCCAAGGTCTCCTATGGCCCCTCAGGAGCTTCCCGGTCTTCCTGGCGCACGGTCCATGGAGCCAGGGCGCGATGCCCACCACCGCGAAGCCGTAGACCAAGATCATGATCATCAAGAAGGTCCACAGCAGCGTGCCTCGGCTTCTTTCGCTTAAATGAAACGCCCACAGGTCCTCGGTTCTTTCTCTCTCTTTTTTAATGAAACGCCCAGGAAACAACTCGAAGTGACAAAGGTTGGTGGACATTGGGAGAGGAATATAGAAGGGGCCTCGATCTTTGTTCTTTTTAAAATGAAACGCACCCACAGGTGCCTCTTCTTTAGCACCCGAAGAAAACCAAGCCCGAAGTGAGAGGAGGTTCGTGGAAATTGGGATAAGCTTCAAAAAAACAAGCCAGAGGAAAAACGTGCCCCTGAAACACCCAAAGGTGCCTCACCCGAAACAAAAGGTGCCCATGAGAGGCACGCGAAGAAACAAACCCGAAGCGACAGAGGTTCGTGAACATTGGGCGGGGAACACACAAGGGGCAAAGAGAATGAGGTCAAAACTTGCGGTTTCCATCCAGAAGCTTCAACCCCAAACCTCCGCCACCCCCCACCCCCCACCCCCCACCCCTGACCGTCTGTCGGCTTCACAAAGAACAAGCTAGTTTCTATTTAGCTCAGCCTCTCAAAAACAAACATATTTTGGAATTCTCCCCCCCCCCCCCCGGCATCCATCTGTCCGCGCATCGCGGTCCGTTACAGTGTTGGTGTGTCCCTTGGCAGCATAGGTGCCCCTTTGATCGGTTAGCTTGGTAGAAATTGGTCCGCTTCAACTTCAGATGTTTTGTTCTAACCGATTTACCGGGGTATGGATTTTACCAGGGCCACCGATGTTTCTCGCTATTTCCCGCCTGCAGTGATTCTAGTGGATGTGCAGAGTTTCGGTGCCAAGCAGCTCACGGAGTGGAGCAGGCCCTGCACCAACTGCCAGAGCACTCGGAACTGCACCATAAGGCCTACAAGCTCAGTGAGCGGCTCTCTCTGATCGGGAGGCTCCGCTCGCCTTTTGTCTCAACCCATCGACGACATAAGGTGTGCTGGAGAGGGTGGAGTCGGGCTTGGAATTCAGTTGGGGTGTTGGTACCCCCTCCTCCCCATTCTCTTTTCTCCAACAATTCGGGACGGCCTCTGACCGGGACCCTCAGATACCCTCCTGTTGCTATGCTGGAGGAAGGGTACCCACCTTGTTCCCTTTGAAGGGAAGCCCAAAAGGAAATCCGAAGCCCAGTTTGGGGGGTCCGTCCAGTTTGACAAATACCCATTTTTTCGAGCCGTACCCATGTCCACGCTCGGTAGGGGATCCTTCTCTTCAACAAATGGACTTCCCAAACTTTGGGAAACTGGGCGGCTTCCAAAAATAACTATGAAGAGAAGGGGGATGGTCAAAATGTGCTTCGCAACAGTACCCAAATCGGACGGTTTACCAAGCACTCAAATCAGGCGTCCATTCCAGGTGAAGTGGGTTTCATCCAACAGTCCTGTCAGCTGGCGGCGAAAATCTGAATGACTTATGCAGCCAAAAGAGCCAACACAGTGGCACCCAAGGAAGAAACCTTGCGGAGAAGTTCACCCGGTGTTCCCTTTAAAGAGGGGTGTGTCCAGTGCGTCCAGAAACTAAACCTCACTTCTGGGTTCGAATAGATCGCATGATGGTAGGACCCTTGCTGTGATACCAAAGTGGACCACCGCGGATTGAGTAATCTACGGGGGGGGGTCCTGAATCAAGCAACTTGAGGGAGGAAACCTCCCCTTGTCCCAAGATCCTGGCATGGAACCTGATGTTCGGGTCCTGGTTAGAAGACGATTCCATGTGTTTTGGCGTTTCCTTTTAAAGGGCCCAAGGGAATCTCTGGGTTCCGAGGGTAAGGTTGACCCCATATTCATCAACCCCAGTTTAATAGGGGTGTGTGGGGGCTCCAAAAGTGGTCTGATTCCCCACTAAAGCCAGGTTGACACCTATCGATCAAGCAGCGGGATTGATGCTACGGGGTCAACACTACCCTCCCCTCAATTTTGCAGCCAGAAGCCCGGGGGTTTTTTGTTGGTCCCGCCGCGCGGGCCCGAAAACTCCGTGCCAAGCCACGCACAGCTCGCGCCAGCCGGGCGAGACGCAGGATCCGGACCTATCCCAGTCCCGGGCTGGCTGTCGCTGGCCTACACCGTCCGACCCAAACGCTTTGGTAGTAAAAGACGTGGTCTTTGGTTGAAGCCCCCTAGAAAAAGATGCGAACAAAACCAAGAAAAAGCATACTAATAACATGCCAGCAACAGTGACTGTTTGCCAACAACAGTGTGTCTTGCTCTATTTGTTATTCATTGATTATTCGTTTTTAGATATGATTTTGCTGTATTCCCGAAAGCATTGCGAAGGGTTCTTCCGGTAAAGTCGGTGCGTGCTGCACAGCTCAACTGCATAGGAAAAGTAGACAGTGAAATGCATAGAGGCATGCATTGATTTATGTTTAGTTATGTTAGCACTATTATTTATTGATTTATTATGTTTAGTCTTATTTTTTGATTTTATGTTATTGTATAATTATGTATTTATTCATTTTTAGTTTATGTTGTTTAATTTATTTATTTATTTATTTATTTATTTTTTGGGGGGGGGGTGGATGGGCTTCATTCATCGCTATGTTCAATGTGGTGTTTTCGGGGGTTTGGATGTTGATCCCAAAGGGGTGCTTGATGGGGGCACAAGACATCTTTGCGTTGATAACCTGTGGGTTTCCCCAAGTTTGGGATGTGTGTGAGCTTTGCAATTGAAGGCTCCTTGTCCCGAACTTGGCCATGAAAGTGAACAGTTTGAGGGTGCTCAGCAAAAACCAGTTTTGCGGATGTCGCTTTTCACGCACGAAGTAGATGACATGCCGCAGGCACCCAAAGCATACGCTATTGCACCTTGACCAGGATATGTTGCTAAAGCATGTTCTGTGAGCTCATGTTGACCCTCATCTCGCCATAATGTGTGAGGAAGGGTGGCAGGTGGGTGCGGCATGCTTCGCTTTGCACACATCTCTTCCTGCCAGAATTTCGAAAAACTGCCAAATTGTCCGAGGGGTGCAATCATTTTCAGACACCCCGCGGCCGCTTCAAAAAGGAAGACCAACCATTTGGTTGGGTTCCAACTACTTCAAGGCAACCATTTGGAGGAATTCCAACTGGTTTAAGTCCCACCCCCATTCCACCGCTGTTGCTGTTCTTCCCGGTCAAACCGCAACAGTCGTCATTTTGCTGAGACACTCGCCCCACTGGTATCCCCAACAACCCTTCAGAACTTCAGGAGCCGCTCTCAACCACTCCAAAGGGAGCCTATCTGGACAGGAAAGACGAAACCTGAGGCTCCCCACCAGCATGATCTGAGTCCTGGACAACTTCCAGCTGAGACGACTTCTGAGTGTTGATCCCGGAGTCAAGTAGAGCCAACGGTGAACTCATGCAGTGGGGCGACTCCCCAAGTGATGCTCCCCGGATTGAAATCGTGCCCAAACAGGGCTCCTTTTCGGTTTTCACGCATCCTCTCAAACATCCTACGATCAAAAGGAAACTCACATAACCCTTTTCTAACCTACTGTCTCTTTGCTGGGACCAAAACTCAAAGTCTCCCGCTGCCGTTGCCCGTAGTTCTCGCTGCTTTTTGAGGCTTCAGAGTCTGTTTTGCCTGGCCTGGGTGGCTTGGCCAGAAAAGGTCAAGAAACTTGTGGCTTACCAAATGTGGCCTGCTGAGTGGCCAGAAAAGGTCGAAACCTGTTGCTTACCACTCAAATGGTCCAAACCCAAAAAGTTGAAGGTCCAGAAGCTCAGGGCGTGAGGTTTCCCTGTGCATATACAGCAAAACTCACAACCCGAACGCTATTGGCAGCAACAAACCACTGGCTCTTTTTTCCAGCCCCCTGAGCGGAACCAAAAAAAGCAAACGAGTTTGCCAAAAAACAATGAAGATAATATAGTCATTGTAGTATGCGGTGTACATAGTCCTTGTAATCCCCAATGGGTTATATGTCGGGGAAGCCCCACTGAGAGAAGGCTTCTGAACTGGCCCCTGCTTCCCCTCCCTCCCCTCACCTTCTTCTTGTGCCGGGCAAGCTAGTAAGTTGTTGGCAACCGAGGCAACAAGTTAGAAGTGTTTTTGCTTCTTCTTTTTCCGCCCCAGCTGACCACCTATTAAATTGGCCGGGGGTAAGTGCTTTCTTCTTGCTCCAGTACCTTACGACCTATCAATCCTGACCCAACATCCGCAAAAAAAACACCGAAGCGTTCGGTCAGGATCTCGCTGGCACTGGAGATTTGCTTCAGGCAGATGTCCAACACGCTGGAGACGATGAGAAAAAGGTCGAACTTCACCCAGTTGCTCCTTCCGAAAACGGAAACGCGTTCCACTGACCCAACCAACACGAAATGAACGCAACAAACGCATGCACAACTATTTAGTTGGTCCCTCAAGTAAGGGAAAAGACAAAACGAGCCCTCACTGTGCGGTTTGGAGCCCGGCTTGGATTTAAGTCGACGCCCCTGGGAGCATTGAATCGCCGGGCTCCAAACTTGCTGGATTAAGGGGAAGCTCGGAGAACGGCGAGGGAGGGAGGGAGGGAGGGAGGGAGGGAGGGAGGGAGGGAGGGAGGGAGGGAGGGAGGGAGGGAGGGAGGGAGGAGGAGGGAGGGAGGGAGGGAGGGAGGGAGGGAGGGAGGGAGGGAGGGAGGGAGGGAGGGAGGGAGGGAGGGAGGGAGGGAGGGAGGGAGGGAGGGAGGGAGGAGGGAGGGAGGGAGGGAGGGAGGGAGGGAGGAGGAGGGAGGGAGGGAGGGAGGGAGGGAGGGAGAGGGAGGGAGGGAGGGAGGGAGGGAGGGAGGAGGGAGGGAGGGAGGGAGGGAGGGAGGGAGAGGAGAGGAGAGGGAGAGGAGGAGAGGGAGAGGGAGAGGGAGAGGGAGAGGGAGAGGGAGAGGGAGAGGGAGAGGGAGAGGGAGAGGGAGAGGGAGAGGGAGAGGGAGAGGGAGAGGGAGAGGGAGAGAGGGAGAGGGAGAGGGAGAGGGAGAGGGAGAGGGAGAGGGAGAGGGAGAGGGAGAGGGAGAGGAGAGGGAGAGGGAGAGGGAGAGGAGAGGAGAGGAGGGAGAGGGAGAGGGAGAGGGAGAGGGAGAGGGAGAGGGAGAGGGAGAGGGAGAGGGAGAGGGAGGGAGGGAGGGAGGGAGGGAGGGAGGGAGGGGGAGGCACCATTCTGTGAACACATCGAACGAGGAGTCTCCGGTGAGAGTGACTGTCCATCATTAGAATCAATGCCGTTTCTCCGCGTGATGAGAGTCATCCAGCAAAAGGTCTCGTTCCAGCCAAGGTTTCGCTGGCGTCTTGGTTTGGAGGTTTCTTGAAGGGTCGAAAGGGACATCCACAGCTTTGGGGCTACTCAAGCCCGTTTGGATTGCCCAAAACATGTCTGAACTTCTCAATCTCCAAAATGTCCGGACCCAAAAAGGAAAAAGTTCGAAACGGAACTCAGGGAGTGGTGGGTTTACAGGAAAATCAAGAGGAAAACGCAAGACAGAGGGCCAGGAAGCGAGGCTCCCAATCTCCAAAAAAGACTCGCCCATTCACAGCCAGACGTTCTTTGTCAAATCCACAGCCCATTCGCCTCAGCACCTGCATGCCGTAGGTATAAAATCGGAGTCCAAACTCCGCCACGTAGATGAAGAAGAAGACGTAGTCCACGTACTGCGGACATGGGGTAAGCCTACCTTCTATGTTATTCAATCAGGTGTTTGGCGCCCACATCTGGAACAATATGTTCTGAGTCTGATTCAAATTTTGTCAACCTGAAAACGTGTACTATGTTCTGAGAAGACCCTAGGTATGTATATGGTTACTGTCGAGTGGATTTTGCGCCCAAGGTTCCAAGTATCTACTTGCTGAGAAAAAAAGTCTCATGCATGGATATACTTTCTGCCCCTTGACCTTTGTCAAGCCATGGTTTCAACACCTATTGCTTAAACTGCCTCCGTGTGTTTTCCGTTTACTTGGACATCTGGCAACTCCAAAAATAAATGTTCTGATTCTGCGTCACATTCAAGACCCCAGCTTAAAGAAGACGAGGGGGGGTTCGAACATATTTTGCCCAAACCCTGCTGCGTGACAAATGGGTTTGTCCACAAAATAAGGTTCAGTTGCTTTGGTTTCCCTTTGAAACAAACGCAGGGCCGCAATCAACAAAGGACGCACACAAATGAATACAATCCATTTCCTTTTTATCAATGGAGAACGGGCTGCGCATGCTAGATTCTGCACCAAGAGTTTGCCGCTTAACCAAATTCCTAGCCCAGCTTCTTAAAAGGCTACAATATGAATGACAAACTGGGAAGCACCTGCAATTCCAGGGCATGTGCACTCCCCCCCCCCCCATATCCCCCCATATCGTCATGCGCTTCACAAGCCACACCAAAGCAGTGGCAAGAGCTCCCATTTCTGCAATGACATGCGCGGCTTTCCTCGCACCCATTTTCCCCCTTCAAAGCCACAAAAACAACTGGACTTCGGTTCTCCCTGTGGTTTCCCCTAAAAAAAACAAAAAACGGGCTCCTGTTGCCTCATCTTGGAGGGGTTCTCTTTTTTTTGGAGGCTCCAAAATCGGACAAACCACGAACTTTGGCTTTCCCTTTGGTTTCCAAAATTGAGAACCACGAAAAAATGCATTACGCACCTTCTGCAACTCAAAGCAAGAAATAGACCCCCAACAACATTAACACATGTTTTTTCGCTCCAACTACGCCCCAAGCTTTCAGCTGCTTGCAGCCACCCTCCCAAAAAAAAAGGTTTTCGCTCCGACGCCCAAAGCTTTCGGCTACAGCTTGCGGCCTGCAGCCACTCGGGCATGGGGCTGCAGCCGGGATCCTCACAGCTGCACCGCTCGTCGCAGCCCCAGGGGATCTTCGTGCTCACCTGCGCCTCCTCAGAAACCCGCGGGGAAAAAACCGAAAACGGCGGCTCCGAGGTAAAAGAGACCCATGGCTCTCGGTGTGTCGTTTCTTTTTGTTTTTGTTTTTCTGCGTCTTTTTCTTTCGGGGACTCTGCAAAATGGGTTTCGAAAGGGGGTGTGGGGGGATTCTCGCAAACAAAATTAGAGGACCCCCTGACCCCCGCGTAAAAGCAAAAAAAGCGGCTTTCCGAGGGAAAGGAGACATGGATCTGGAAGAGAGACATGGATCGGGGTGTGTCGTTTGTTTTAGGGGAATTTGCGAAATGCTGCGTTTAACAAGGGGTTTGTCAAATGGGGTTTGTGTCAAAACAAACTTGGGCGGGTTGCTTTTGTTGTTTCTGTGAAGGTGGTTGAATGGCCAACATGTATCCCTAGCAAGAATGTGCCGGAAATCGACAGATCTGGCTACGAATCTCAAAGGGGACCGGATTAAATGATGTCCACCAAAAGGTCCCCCGATAAAACTCACATGTGAGGCACGGTCGAAATTACTTACATACGGCCGTTTCGCCACTATCGTTTTCCAGCGTTTCCATTCTTTTCCAGGGGTATCGTTTTTTGAAAGTCCCCTAGCGTTTGCCATCGTTTTGTGCATTTTCACAATATCAATGAAACACCGAATACCAAACTCAACAGAAGTAATTCTGACGGTACTTCATGTGGGGCTTGTGTCAAAACAAAAAAAGTCTGGTGGTTTCCTTGTGGTGGTCCTAAGGTGGTTGAATGGCCAAAATGTATCCTAGCACGAATGTGCCGGAAGTAAATCGAATATGCTGCCCAGCGACGTAGCCGATGGTCCCCGCATTCACCGAGATGATGAAGCCGATGAAGGAGTCGAAGACCGGCGAGGAGATCCAGCGGTGCACGGTCTGGCGTGGCCCCTCCAACCTGAGAAACCGCATCCTTTTGGCGGGGGCGCTCCCTACTGGGGCCTACAAAAACAACTCAGATGCCCAGTGGATTTCCATGGGAGAAAAAGGGCATCCCTTTTTTGGTTGGTCGACTTTGAATGGGAACCCTTTCCCAAAAAAAGGAAGAAAAAAAGACAGCACTGGACAACTGGGACAAACACGAAAAACAGGCTTACTTCAAACGAATAACTTTGCCGAGCACCCAAGTAGGGTGAACTTCCTCATTCTTTCCAGGGATATTTTTTGGAGTGGGTCATAGGTTACCAACAACTTACGAACGCGAATCGAGCACCAAACATGGACAAGTGATAGTCTATGCTTGATTTGGGAGGACGCTTTTCGGGGTTCAGTTTCCCTCGGTTCCCAACCAGGGATACCCAAATGAACCGGAACCATTAGTAAGTAATATTGTGCCCAAAACTTCAACTGTGTGGTCTTCCTGTTGGTTTCCATTTCGAGCCACCCAAAACTGGTACCCGCAGAAAAGACAAACACATCTTACCACTCAGTTGCCCAGTTCGGACCCAGAATCAACGCTTATCACCTTTTGGGCCTTAATATGGACCAAATCAGAGAAACCAAAAGGTTAAAACGGTCGGCTTTGGGAGGTCCAAAGTTTGCGACGCAAACAGATCCAAACTTCCTCCTGAAACATCACAGGCAACTCACTCTTCAAACCTTGTTGCAGGGGCGAAAAAAAAACGATTCGAACAATTCTGGAAAATTGCATTTCTAATTTGTTTAAACATCAACAAATAAAAAAATAAATAAACAATAAACAAAAATGGAATACAGAAAAAACATGCCTTTTGTTGGTGAGAGGAAGGATATAATACATGCGGCTGAAAGGGCTTCGGACATCCCCAGGTCCAAACACCAAAATCCACCCTTGCCGGGCACCCTCTGTCCTTTGATTGGTCGGGTTAATTCCCACAAGAGATGCTCACTGCGCAATAATCACAGTTGGGGCAACTTGAGAACCCTTTTCAGGCACGATCGTGGGAGAACACTCTATGAGTTGCTGCGCAGACTCTTGCTTTGCGCTCTTTTTTTTTGGATTTCAAGATGGCGGCTATTAATCATCGCAAAACCATCCCAAGCTGGTTCGGATACAAGCCTGAAAACGGTGGCATTCCCCCCCTGGCCCTCGCCGCCTGGAGGGGTCCATCCCAATGCTCTTGGCCACCTCCGCGGCTTTGGAGCCCATGTTCCCCAGCTTCTCCTTGCACCGACCGACTCAGCTCGCTACCGCTACTTCTACTGCTGTTACTTCTATGGCGACGATGAACGACGAACGAACGAACGAACGAAGACGACGACGACGACGACGACGGCTGCTGCTGCTGCTGCTGCTACCTACGGCCTACTACCTACGGCTACCACCACGACCACCACCACCACCACCACCACCACCACCGCGACTACTACTACTACTATACTACTAATCAAAGGAAATTTAGAAGGAACTTCCGTGTTACGGCAACTAATTGAAAGCTAGCTCTCTCTGAGACAGATGAAGAGAAGAAATAAGCGCGTGAGAAAATATGTGCGCGCGTGTGTATAGAAAGCTGCAAAAAGTTGGTGCCGAAGGCTAGCCTGTTCGCGGCGCCTGGTCGGAGCGCGTTCGGACCACGTTCGGACCGCATTCGGAGCGCGTTCGGGGCCCACTGGCACGGGTTTGAATTGCGTGGCAGGCGCAGCACTTTCGCAAGGTCAGGTTCAGATTTCGTGGCAGGTGCAGCACTTTCGCAAGGTCAAGTTTTCCCAAGGTTTGAATGGCGTGGCAGGCGCAGCACTTTCGAAACGTCAGGTACAGATTTCGTGGCAGGCGCAGCACTTTCGCAAGGTCAAGTTTTCGCAAGGATTGATTTGCGTGGCAGGCGCAGCACTTTCGAAAGGTCAGGTACAGATTTCGTGGCAGGCGCAGCACTTTCGCAAGGTCAAGTACAGGTCACGTGGCAGGCGCAGCACTTTCGCAAGGTCAAGTACAGATTTCGTGGCAGGCGCAGCACTTTCGCAAGGTCAAGTACAGATTTCGTGGCAGGCGCAGCACTTTCGCAAGTTTAGGCACAGGTAGATAGAGAAATAGATTAGAAAGAAAGTAGATAGTTAGAGAGATAGACAGGTAGATAGAGAGATAGAAAAGAGATAGATAGATAGATAGATAGATAGATAGATAGATAGAGAAATAGATAGACAAACAGATAGATAGATAGATAGATAGATACGCGAGAGATAGATAGATAGATAGATAGATAGAAAGATAGATAGATAGATAAATAGATTAGATTAGATAGATAGATAGATAGATAGATAGATAGATAAGATAGATAAATAAGATAGATGGAGAGAAAGAGAGATGGATAGATAGATAAATAGATAGACAGACAGACAGGTAGACAGACAGATAGATAAACAGATATATAGATAGATAGATAGATAGATAGAGATGTAGATAGTTAGATAGAGAGATAGATAGATAGATAGATAGACAGACAGACCGACAGATAGATAGATAGAGATATGGAGAGATAGATAGACAGACAGACCGACAAATAGATGGATAGATAGAGAGATGGAGAGATAGATAGATAGATAGATAGATGCATAGATAGTTAGATAGATAGACAGATACATAGATACATAGATAAACAGATAAATGGAGAGATGGAGAGACAGATAGATACACGCGAGATAGATAGATAGATAGATAGATAGATAGATAGATAGATAGATAGATAGATAGATAGATAGATAGATAGATAGAATTAGATAGATAGACAGATAGATAAATAGAGATAGATAGATGGAGGGATAGTCAGATAGTCAGATAAAGAGAGATAGATCGATAGATAGATAAAGAAATAGAGAGATAGATAGATAGATAAGATAGATGGAGAGAGAGAGAGAGAGAGAGAGAGAGAGAGAGAGAGAGAGAGAGAGAGAGGACAGATAGGTAGACAGATAGATAGATAGAAAGATAGAGAGATAAAGAGATAGAGAGACAGAGAGATAGAGATATAGAGATGTAATCAAATCGGTAGATAGATAGATAGATAGATAGACGGACAGATAGATAGACACATAGATAGATAGAGAGATAGAGAGATAAAGAGATAGAGAGACAAAGAGATAGAGATATAGAGATGTAATCAAATCGGTAGATAGATAGAAAGAGAGAGAGATAGATTGATAGATAGATAGACAGGCGACAGACAGACAGACAGCTAAATACATAGATAAATAGACAGATAGATAGATGGATAGATAGATCAAAAGACAGATAGAAAAACAGACAGAGAGGGAGAGAGAGAGAGAG